>JAVCKT010033340.1:0-29238 GCA_032273925.1 Rhynchotus rufescens
GCAAAACTTTTTTGTGCTTTATATATATATATATATATATATATATATATATATATAATATCTCACGGGTTAGCATTTCTGAACCACAAAAACTATTTCCTAAAGCTGAAGCGCCAGCACTACCTCAGCTTTAGATGAGGCAAAGCCCTGGGATCCAGGGAGGAGGGTGCATCTGTACAAGCAGGTGGGCAGAGTCCTCTGCTACCTTTGAGGTTCTTGGTAGCTCAGTGATAATCCCAGGAGCTTAACCCCCTGAAGCCTACTTGCTATGATACTGTGTGAATTAAGGAAGAACAATAATTAACAAATACTATTCTAAGCAAATTCTTGCTTCTTCAGTGATATCTGCTTGGCTTTGTTAAGGCTGGTGTTCTTTTGTCCTGTAGGCTGTCTTAGAGTACACTTCTGAGACTGCACATGTTGGGGTATGTGAGTGCTGGACAAGGCAACAGGCTTTGAGTTTCCACGCACGTCCTATCTATGTATCTGTGGCTTACACAAGTTTAAAGGAAATCAATTAACAATTGACTAATTGCAGAGCAGTTGGAGATAGCATCTGGAATGGGGATAGTTTTCTAAGCCGGACAAATCTTCTGAATTTTCTTATACTTGTTGAGGTCAAAATTACTGGACAACAGGGGGAAGACCTTCCTTGTAGGGCGTCATTATTTTGGACTTTCTGTAACTACAGATATACCTATGTATGTAGAATGTGTAATCAAGAAGGAAAAAATTGTTGCATATTTCTAAGTCTGTGAAAGACACTGCTGCTGGCAAAGCACTGCATATAGGCTGTAGGCACGTATGGCGTTGCATATATGGCATAGAGCTGCAGTAGCTCATGCCTGTCAAAAGTTTAAACCTGCTGACCTTTCAAGTGTGCTGGCGAGCTCACCTCTTCCCTAGGGCTTGGCAAGGAGGCAGGGCCTTTCTGGGGCTTCTTTTCTTCCTGGTCACTGCTGGCTGGAAGTTTCAGGTGAAACTATCAGAGATCCTTAAAGGCCAAGCCACTCCTGCAAACAGGCTGAAAAAAGTATTAGATGTGTACAAAGACACAACTTTATTCTTTCTCAGCAAAAGTAGGTGCTGCTTCTTATTTTATTCCAACATTGGCTTCTTATTTCTCTCAGTGGAAGGTACTAAATTATTCTAAGGAAGAAGTGTTTCATGCATTTTGTAATAATTCAGGTCACAGAGGCTGCAAGCAAGTCTAGTGCTTTATTTTTACATGTCAGACCTTGGATGTGGTGCTGCTGGAGGCCCAGGTGCCGGAGTTGTGCTGCCGTGTGGGGGCAGCTCTCAGGCTGGGAGTGGGGGCTGGCGCCGGCCCTTCCAGGCTTCAATTGACATTGAAGGAGACGGCGCCAGCCTCGCAGCTGGCATCTCATTTCATCAAAGCAATGATAAACTTGACATCCCAAAGCTTCACCCACTTCAAAATCCTCTAGGTTTGGTGACAAATGTTGGAGTATATTTGCATACAAATCACTCTCTTCGAGGAAAAGGCTGATTTTTTTAGGGCTTTCTAAACATCGTCTGTGTGAAAGTTTTATGAGGCAGGCCTTTGTTTTCATACGCGCTCTGATGAGCTGCTTCTGGAGCAGAAAAGACTGAAGCCACATGAAATTGCTTTTTGGTTCCTCTTTTGAGACCATCCTGAGAGTGATTTGCTAGAGTAGTTTCACTTTGCTCTCATTCGCTGGTCTCTCCTCTCTGTTGCTCATTTTGCCTTACACCCTTCCCTTATGAAAGGGTGGTGCAAATCCACTTGGGTCCCGTGTCAAATAATCACAAGGGTTTTTTGAATTGTTCACTATTTAAGGCTTTTTTCTTTAAAGACATTTTCTGTGGTACATTGCAGTGTAATGAATTGTTGTAGAAGTAGCAGTGAGATGGATTTTTTTTCCTTTAGAAGAAAATAAGTGATTGAAAGGGCTTAAATTTCTCTACTAAAAGCCTACTGTCAACGTAAGCACTTTTATCTCTTGGTGGCCAGTTCCATGGCAAAAACATCCCGGGCTGATCTATCCTATCCCTGGACACCATTTCATCTCCTCTGCCATTGACTTTGTCTGCAGTGGAACCAATGTTCTTTTCATCACCTGTGGTCTGATCTTCAAGCTTTTGCTTTCAAAAGCACAGCCATCCTTAGGCAGGCAGGTGACTCGGAATGATTTATAACCGAGGAGAACTTTGAAGTTCCTGTAAACCACTGCAAAGCAGTGTTTTCTGTGTCTTTCAGTTACACTGCTGTTGGATTGCTTGTACCTGCTGAGACATCTCTTGTGTTTCACGTGGTGTCGGTGAAGCACCAGCAGCGGGGACTGTTGTAGGAGCAGAGGAGCCTAGGACAGTCATGCAGAGTGCAGGAGAACTGAATTGTGAGTGTTTGTCACACCGGGGCAAGCATCGGCACAGGGTTGCGAGTGAAACGCAGCCAGGCAAATTCAAGGGCACTCTGCAGTTGTGTTCAATTCAACACAGACCCTCTGTTGAATTTCTGGAGTGACCAGCGTGCACATTGCTTCTGCAAGACAGGATTTGGAAACAGTCAGCTGTCACTGACATGTGGGGAGGTCACTGGGTCATCCAAATCCAGCAGCTTGACGAGAGGATGCTGAACAAATGGCAGCAGAGATGCTTTCATTTGGAGGAGTACCAAATGTGCCCCCAGATAGGGCATATCTATTTTGTGACCTTTGGAAAGAGAGACCCATCATCCACCTTTCTCAGCCAGATCACTTTGGTGATCACAAACTCCAAATACTGCCTGCTTGTAATTTAAGGAAGAAATGCAGAAGTTTAGCAATTTGGTTGCTGGCACAAAGTCTGTGGGACCATATGCAGCATTAGTTTTCTCCCTCACACCAAGGATGAGGTTGGAGCACTGTCATCTTTCTTTAGTTGGATTTTTTTTTTTTGTCCTTGTTAGAAAATTACTTTTTCTCCTAACATTGATAGCATGTCAGCTTAAACTGTGGTTTTTTTCTACACTCCAGAGAACAGTCTGCTAGCAACAATCACAGTAACATATTGTTACCATCAACTCGCATTATGGTAACACTGATGGGTCTACACTGGGGATCACAGCCCAAGTCTTTGGGGGTGGGTGGATGTGCTGTGAAGCTCTGGCAGCTGCTCAGAAACTGCTCTGGGGAGGCTTTTAGCCCTGCGCTTCATTTGAAGTGCCTGGCACTCCTGCCTGTTCCCATAGTGGGGCCAGCAGTGCTGGGGTACCTGGGTACATCTGTTAATGAGGACGGGGAGGATTGAAAGACACGAGAGCCGTAGAGCAAGGTGGTTGTGTTGGGGGACACAACTTAGTCCAGCTGGTAGCCTGAATGTCTGTCCCGTGACGTGCAGCAATCTGTGGAGCTTCATACAGGTCTTCAGGTTCATATGGGCATCTCCAGTTGCGACGACACAACTGGCACTCAGTAGAGAGGGAAGAATGTGGGGGGAGGCAGACGAGCTGGCTCAGGTCTCTTTACTGCATAGAACCCACAGTGGGGGAGATGAGAGATTTCACATCTGCAAGTGGCTAAACCTACCCCTCCCTTAAGCATTCAGCTGATGTTTAAGTTGCTCTTTCTGTTTCAAGAAATACAGGGTCTTCTCTTGGCAGGTGAGTGATACCGCCATTTAGAATACAGTGACAGTGTACAGAGAGATGAGCATCTCTGCGTAATTTTGGTAGTACCAAGTGGCTGTGGCTGGAGCCTCACCTTGGGCAGCAGACTCTTTAGAGATGGGCATTGGCTCTTGGTTCCTCCCCTTCTGTTACCCAGACAGGGCTTTGTGAGTGTACTGCTTTGGTGGGAACAGCCCTGGGAGAGAGTCTGTGTTCATTGTGTCTGTACCTGGGCTGGGCTCCGCAGGGAGCAGCAAAGGAGGATCTCCATCTGCCCTTACAGAGGTGGGCTTGATGCGTGGAAATAGTCTTGAGGGCAAAAAGCCAGCGGTACCGTGCTGCATTCAGTGGGGCTTGGTGCTCAGGGGCTGTGAGACGGTGAAGGAGGAGGTGAAACACCCCCCTGAGCACCTGTGAAGGAGCTGAGGCTACTTCTGGATTTGCAAATCCTTATAATGACAGACTGTGACAGTAAAAAGAGCCATGAAAATAGATCATGAAAAGAAGACCCAGATTAAGGAATCCCCTGGTACACTGGGACATGATAAAACCCCATTAAGTCAATAATCTGTGCATTAAGAACTCCTCTGGTTATGTAAAAGAAATAAAACGGTCTGTTTTCCTCAGTGAGCCAGAGGAAGTGGTAGCTATGGTATGTAATGACATGATAAAGAGCACTTGCTCCTCAGTAGCCCTTACAGTCTAACTTGATTTACAGATCAGATCTCTGTTGATGACAGTACAAAGACTATAATGATGCCAGTGACCGTGTCTGAGAGAGTCTCAGTTGTGTCTTTATTCCAAGTTCACAGAAAGGAAATAATAAAAACAGATAATCACATTAAAGTAATGGTTTCAGATGACACTCGCAGAAAATAAGGTTATTCAGAGTTAAACTGCTAGTTTGTCTTCTTCATTCTCATGTGCTTGAATATTGCAGGAGCCTTAGATGAGAGTATGAATTTATGTACCATGCCTGCTGAAATGCCTAGCTACAATGGGGAGAGTTGGGAACAATGAGCATTAATGGCAATAATGGTATTTGAACAGCATCTACAGAGGCAATCGTGACTAAGGGCCTCTTGTTCTTATCCAAGAGGGCTTATTATGCAAGTGAAAAGTGGAGGCCTTTTTCATTTCTCCCTTCTTTACAACATTCACTGTCTCAGATGCTTCCTTAACTATATTTTACCATCGCTGCCTGACTTTTATTCTGTATTTCAAAGAGGGTTTCATGCAGATAGTTCCATGTTGAAGGCATGCTTCACAACTGTTTCACATTTCATCAGCCCTTAAGTGTGACTTACCCAAAACTGCCTCCTCAGACACATGAGCAAAAATGCTTTGGGAGCATTTGGCCCTGACATATGTGCTTTCTGTGAACTTTCTTGTAGGTATCAAGCTTTTTGTGTTGTTGGAGGTATGAAGTAAATTGTCAAAACTAAGTAGCTAAGAATAGTGGCTTAAAATAATTTTTTGTTGCACTGCCTTTGGGTCTCTGCTTAAATGCTACACAGGGTCTTTCTTACTTCCATCCTACCTCTCTCTAGTCTGAAGCTGAGGGAAGGACGATTCACTAGTTTGTTGCAGTAATAGTTTTAATCCCTAGGTACCTTGACTGCAGAATAGGCCATTGCTGGTTTCCTGTTCATTTCAGGTTATCTCCATCAGGCCCCAGTTGCTATTCCCTTAATGCCCATTTTGGTGTGCTCCATCTGATAGCATTTTCTAAGGGCCACCTTCTGCCGCCTCCATGCATGGACAAGTGCTTGCTCCAGCTCCGGGCAGGTGGATGATGTGCTATGAGTAATACTGTAGTAGTACTGTAGGGATCAGTAGTACTGATCCTAGTAAACAAGAAAGAAATAGTAATACCTACACAAAGAATAATGACTCTCCTACTTGCTAGGTCATCTCCTCCTGCGTTCTCCTCTGCTGTGTGTTAGCCAGTGTAGTAAAACTCTTCAGCAGGCTTCTTTATCAGAGACTCTGCAGTTTTCCACATTCAGAGGAACTGATGGGAACGCACTGGCAGAGATATCTCTAGGTGCAGCAGCAAAGGTGAACATCGGATCTTGTAGAGCGAAGGTGACATGATTTGCCTTTCTACTATGGAAATGTGCTGAGCACCTCTGGCTTTCCAGGCCATCCCTTGAGGTGCTGATGTTAAGGAAGGCTAAGTCATTCCTACAAGGGGTATAGAGAGCACTTATTTTTGCAGGACAGCTTCCAACTTAAGGCAAACTCATCTCTCTGTTGACTCTAATTGGAGTAGTTTTCTGAACACCTTAAGAGATCTAAATAGAAAAGCACTCTTGAGAAATCAGTGGGAAGCAGTTGGCTTGTTCCATTTAAAAACTTTGAACAGCCCACCCTATGTTTTAATACTCCTGGAGGAATACACTTACTACTAGACAGTCTGGATTATCCAAATTCAGTTTTCTAAAACTCCCTGTTATTCATGTTTCTCATTATCTATCAATTACATTCCAAATTACCTTCATTACCTGAAACGTTGATTATCCAAACTTACTCAGTCTCCCCTGTGATACTCTGATAATTGAGCTTGAACTGTGTTCCTCCAGCTGAGGCTTCACTTGTTAGGAAATGAAGGTTCTGTTGGTCTGGCACGTGTTGCCAGAAGAACATCTTGCTATAAGCTATGCACTATAGACTAGATAAAGGATCATAGAAAGGATGTATAAAACCCTTGATTGTCTGCTTTGATACCAGTAGGAGAAAGTGGATCCTGTAACCACTTTCCCAATAGCAGATCTAACAGAACCTTCTTGAGATGTGACTGTATTTTGAAGAAAACAGAAGAGGATGGGAAGAATAAGGCTGATGGATAAGACACTACTATAAAGCACTGGCCTTTCACATTTTCACATTTGCTTGTATTCCACCATGGATGGCAACCATGGGGGAAAAAAAGAGTAGACATTCAAGTGCCATAGACTATAATATCTATAATGCATGTAGTTTTTGCAGAAACTTATTTCCTGTGGTGTCTTTCTGCTAAGTTAAAGCTTATTTCTGGGAAATTTAATGCCTAGAATATGGCTTCCAATAAATTGCGAGAAAGTACATTTGTCATGACTAATATTTAGTAATTAATTGTTCCTTCATTACAGTTACTGAATCATGAGCTAGAATATAACTTCATAATGATGATATTTTGGAATGAGATGGTTCCCCAGCTGTAGTTAAAGCTCAGTTCTGAAGTTTCTGTTCTCACAAGTTGCTGCTTATTCTCAGGTGGAGAGGTAGGATCATAAGCTTATTCTCTGTGTTTGAAATGAGTCTTTGCAATGACATATCCCAGTACCAACAGGGTTAAGTTTGATCAACTGAATTCAGCGCAGATTCCTGTGATGCAGGTCATTTGGACAAGAGCAAATGTAGACCAAGTGATTTCATATTGAGACTTCTGCAATTCCATCCTGACTACTAGGTATTGCCTTGGGGTTTTCCGAGATCAAAACCTTAATATTGTTCTGAAATATGGTTATGATTCCTGGTAGAAATGTAGGTTTGGGTCTGCAGAAAATTTCCTCTGATGAAACTTGCATCTGAGGCAGGTTTTGGAGCTACCAACTATCCTAGGGCTACTCTCATAGTCATCCACTTAGGCACGTGCCATTGCCTAAGGCTCCACCTGCAGTCAGTAACCAACAGAAAAGGATTAATCCTGTGGTAAAATACCCTTGCTAACAGGATCTGAGCTTTTAGTGACCTACCTGACATACCCTAAAGCCATTTACTGGGAAGATGAAATAGAGG
Organism: Rhynchotus rufescens; assembly: GCA_032273925.1. Taxonomy (NCBI): domain Eukaryota; kingdom Metazoa; phylum Chordata; class Aves; order Tinamiformes; family Tinamidae; genus Rhynchotus; species Rhynchotus rufescens. Next base: position 7,415 of record JAVCKT010033340.1, read on the forward strand.
AAAGACTTGTTTAAAATGAAAAGTTAACCGTTCTGAATCTCACATTTCCCTGTTGTGGTCCTCTGTCTCTTGGAGTACCAGTGCTTCATGCTTTGATTTGCCACCTAGCAGGATTTAGACTAAAAGCCATCTGTATTTAAATGAGATACATTGACTTCTTTTTTTTCCCCCTACAGAATAAGTAATATTTATTGTCCATTTCTTGGAAGTACTGCACCTTTCATTGACATGAAGAGTTATTTTAAGTAGCTTCAGCTGAGGTGAGAAGGTCAGTAGATTTAAAAAAATGGCATAAAAGCTGCAGTGTGGTCTTAAAACAGTGCTCTTATCACAGAGCACAGAGATCCATGTCAAAGATTTACACTGATTGCCTTCGGTTCCACTGGAACCACTAATTCTCCCTTTTACTGCTTAAAACTGCTCTTCTGTATTCATGTAAACATGTACTGAGCTGCCTTATCGAGATCAACTGTGTTTGGATAATTTGTCTTATCTTAATGACTTTTTTTTATTAATGCTGCAAAGTGACAAGATCAGAAGAATACATTGTGTGTGAGGGGGGTTATGCTCTGAAGCAATTCTTAAGTTCCTACTCTAATTTTAATGCATTTCCATTGGTTCTTAATCATCTTTGTAGCTCATAGATATGTTTTCTCCCAAAGCAGCAAGTTCTATAATGTAGTATTTCCTAAATTGTACCAGAACAGCTTTCTAAAATACGCTTAAATCCAGTTCTACAGAGAAAACCCACTATGGACTGTTACTCCACTTTTTTCCTGTTATTACTGAGATCCTCACTCTTAATCTGAATAGTCTCTAGAGATTTATTTCCAAAATAGAGCCACTCTGTCTTATTGAATCAGATTCATCCTTTGGGGAGATGTGAGCTCTGTAGATCACTTAAGTCTTGCATACATCCTAATTTAGTGGGTTAAGTTAGGACTTGACTGATTGTCCTTTTGCAGCCCCGTGTGCCTTTGTGCATTTCTAAAGGTGGCTTTTATTCCTCCTTAGCACATTGCTCCTGCATGTATGTGTCCATGCATGTGCTCTTTGGGGTGCCCTCGCTTCCTCTGTAGCTCCTCCTGTGTGCAGTGTCTGCAAATTCCTGATTGCTCCCAGAGCGGAATTGCGCCTGTGCCCTTCAAATGAGGGGAACTATTCACAGACAGAAAAAAGATAAATAACTATCAGTTGTTTTTCAGAGGTATTAATTTTATTAGTCGTGTATTCTGCTACTCTTCCTGAGGTTTGGGACTTTTTTCTGGTAGCAATTAGAGTTTTAGAACAAGGAAAACTTAGTACCCCCGCCTAGACTCCCTGGTTGAATCTGGGGACAATGTTGTGATGAGTTTCAGTATCCGAAGCCTCATCCAACTGATTTTCTGTGCTGTGGACATTTGATGTAAATCCATGTAAATCAGTGTAAGAAAAGAATGATCCTTTACCCAACTCCCCATCACACTTTATTTCTAGCTGATGGATGTGCAGAAAGGGTCTTCTGCTTCTGAGAGGCACAAAGTTGGCTGATGTAATGAAGGTCTCTGCAGCTGGTGTTCCTCATTCTGAGGTGCCAGCAGCTGCTCCACGGTGCCCTACATCTTCTCACCTTGGTGAGGGCCAAACTGGCTGATGAGCAGCTCGTGGGATGCCATTGCCACCCATCTCTCAAATACCTCCTGTCCTTAGAAAGAGATGGGGGCCGTGTCCATGGTTCTGTGGTCTGTACAGCTCAAATCAGCTGCTGATGCTAAAACAAGCAGAGCCCTGGTGTCTGTGGCAGGAGTTTGTGCTCAGAGTTGCCCCCACAAATGAGTGGTGCCTGTTCAGCCATCAAGGAGGCTCGGAGAGGCTGCCCTTTCTCAACACAAGCATATGAAATATTGGAAGCTGTGTGAGATAGTCCCCAGTACTGCAGTTTGGAATCTCCCCTCCCTCCCTCCCTCCCTATCTCTCTCACTTCTTTCTCAAATTGTTCATGAAAACGCCAGTTTTGATGTCTGTTCCAACCTTAAATTACTAGGAGCTTTTTCTTTCTTATGGACTAAAATTAGTTTTATGTCAATTTTAGAAAACTATATATTTTAAAGGTTAAGAAAAACTCAAAATCTTTTTATTTTCAAATTATTCAAGTTAACTTGACTATTTTTCTTTATTTGCACCTTTAAAGTGTGAATTTTTTGAAATCTTAATTCTAATGCTATTTTGGCAAGAAAGATTTCATTTGATGTTACAAAAAGTTTCCTGAACAAGAGTAATGTTTCCATCCCAATGCCAGCTACAGACTTCTGTACATATGACAACTTGAAAAATAAACATTTCTCTGAAGTAAAATGTTCTAGAACAAATGTTTTTAGAAAGCTGACAATATTGGTCAAACTCAAGAGCTTCATAAAGAAGCAATTAGCCTTTCACTTTTAGATGTTCTGCCTTTTCCACTTTGTTTTATTCTTTTTAAATATCATGTATTAAATCCTTGTCTATATATATTTTTTTCCTGAAGAAGAAGAAGAAGAAAAAAAAAAAGGAAAAAGAACTTGATACCTATTGTACCTATTGTTAGGTTGTCACTACCTGGAGAGCCTTTAATTTTTTTCCTTCATGGAGTTTGAAGTTCAAATTCAGGAATAAAACAGAAGTCAAAATGGCAAATACATTTTCTATATAGCAAGCTAATGGATCTAACAAGGAAAAAAATGTGTTTCTTTCTAAAGCTTGTCAGATAAAAGGAATTTTATATGTTTTGTCTTTTGCCTCGCTTTCTTTTTTTTTGCTCCAAAAGGCCATTATTCCAACATTTCAGAAATACAGAATGTTTGTACCCAGCTAGCAGCGTGTGCTGGATACCCAGCATTATTGTGATGAGCACTTCATGGGGGTCATGACAATCCCATTGATGGCCTGTGTAGCCTGGATTAGACCTTAAAGGCAGAATTATAATAATCTGGCCTTCAAAACTGAAATTCAGTTGAAGTAAATAAAAATCGCTGTTGTGCTTTTGAATTTCAGCCTCTGACTCAGTGCATTAGTGAAACGGAAATTGTGTTTGAAGTGGTCAGCACACAGCTGCTGGCCGTGTGGGCTGCAGTTCTTGTAGAATTCAAGACATACTGTCATACCTTGACGTGAAAGCAGTTGAGAAGTTAAAAAATACTCAGCTTTTAGTGGTCACCTATCCTCTGCAGAGTGAGGATGTCAGCAGAGAAGTAGATGTGCAAGGAGAATTTGGCAAAATTGAACATGACTTTGTCAATGTCTAGTTGCCCACTAGCAATAATCCACCTGGCATCAGTCTCAAGGGCTCTGGTTACCAGGGTGTAGGAAATTCAGGGAAAGGGTGAAAGAACTTTAGAGAAATGTCTGCAACCTTGAGTTTGTAGAGGGCCGAGAGCAGACAGAAATATTTTGGCATTCTGGCCCAGCTGAAGAGTTCAGTGGTGCTAGCTTGGTCATGAGTGTGAGGTCTAGGAGAACTACCCCATGCAGGCTAGAGTCTTAATGGGCCATCGATGAGTGAAAGGCTGAGGCTCTCAGCTTGATTTAAGGAAGGTTTTCATTAGACAGCCTGGTCAAGGCCATGCAGGAACTGGGTAGTAATGACCAACACATGAGGACAAGTGATCTGGCTTAAATCTTAGGTCATCTGGAGTTTTTAGCTTAGTTTGAGGTTAGTGGCTTGGCAATAGCAGGTCTGACCTGCTGCATCACTGCTACTTTATGGTTATGTAGTTCCACTAATGTAGCTGGAGTTATAGCCTAGTAGCTGCTGGTAGTCGTTGGAGAATATTGACATTTGTAATTGTTTAATAAATCATTAACAGTGCTTTCAACGTATGTGAGGGCGTGCACATTGGGTTGTGGATTATAAAAAAAGGTAAGGCAATTGAGAGACTCCTGTGATTATATATAGAGAGGAATGTACAATCACAAATTATAATAATGTATAAAGGTCTTTTGCTTCTTAGAATGGAAGAGTCAATTTATTTAATTGCATGTGTTTTAATGATGGGGACTGACTCAGTTTGAAGGAAACGCACCAGCTGTGCACATCAAAGTTTAAAACACAGCAGTTTAGGATGAATGAAGAAATTGTGAAATTATTAATTTTGGTGATAAGAGAGAAGAAACCCAAAGATTTCAAATGTTCCCCAGCACTGCATGCCCATCGGGCAGCAACATGGGGCTGCGAGGCCGTTGCCCAGACAAAGGCACCTACTGCTGATCCGGGTGCCCCGATATGCCCAGGGCATCGCAGCCGCCTGCCAAATACAGCCCAGGACGTGTGGAAAACTGCTGCCCTTCTGCAGCGGCAGCCGCGTGCCCGAGGCCTCTCACATGGCAGGAGATGCTTCTGTTACTGCGCTTAGCCCCAAGTACGTAGCATCGTGCTCGCTGGCATCAGTAGTACCCAGTCACCTGAAGCACAACAGGAGCTCACAGCGATGTTTTCAGGGAGTAATTGCAGCAATCATGGACAGTTACCTAGTTTTAAAGGTAGGAGATATTTTGAGATGAATCGAGCCTTAAAATCTGAGCAGGATGGAGTGTCAAAGCTACCCAGCTCCGGTGTAAAGTTGCAGTGGGTGGTTGTTTTTGTAATGACCTCAAATCCATGAATTCATTCTAACATTTGCCTTTTTATACATTCGTAGTTAAATATAACTTGAATGTTGTCCTAATTACATTCTCATGTTAATTTAGCTCTGATTCAGAATTTCTATCATTATTCTTTGTAGAATTATTTTGAAATGATGGAAAGTTCAGCAAAGATACTCCAGCGTATGATTATGCCTTTGAATTATTTATCGCCTTCGAAGAGAGAGAAATGCGGTTAAAACCTAGTTTGAGTTGTAAATGAGTCTTGGTACCGCAGCGAGGAAGTGGCAGCTCTCTTCATGGAGTGGCGTGGCGCAGGGGCGCCGCATTTGGGGCCTGCATTAGTGCATGGGGCCTTGTGTAAACCAAGGGCCTCATGATGAAGCAAGAAAAAAGCCATGGTACCAACCTGAAATGCTCCCCAAGCAGGTGGGACTGTGTGGAAGAGAGGGGAGAAGTAGAAGCAACCTGCTCTGGCGAAAAAGCAACTTGGTGACAGAGTTAAGGGAAAGCCCAGGTCCTGACCCCTGATTCACCCGCGCTCCCTCTGCTTTGATGTGGGAACAGAAGCCACCACACGCAGCTCTTAGCCTGGGCTTTTCACAGCGGCAAGTGGTGTGGTGCTAACGTGAGGTTGTAGAAACCATGATTTCCGCAGAAATTCGCTCGTGTGGCTGCAGCCCTGAGCCTGCTGGCAAGCGGCACGCGAGTCAGGGAGGAACTGCTGGGGAAAAGCTATAGGTGAGGAGAGGAAACTTGCCGTAATGTAAGCAGCGTTTTGCTAGAGGTAAGTGAGGGGAAATTCTTCATTTATAAACGGTTCGTTGACCCATGATAATAAAGCAGTGCTGCAGAAGAAGGATAATTATCTACTTAAGTATCGGGTGCCCTAAGGGTAAAAGCTTCTCTTCTCTCCTTTGAAAAATGAACTCGGATTAAACAAATGTCCTTTTTCCTGTTTTACTGTTGACACGGATTTCCTTTTTATGAGGAAAATTAATTAGTTTTTTTCTATTCCTTTATTCCTGCTATGGAAATCAGGTCTGCCGAGCAAGTTTAGAGCTTTTCCCCGGGGCCCTGAGCTCAGCCAGCAGCCTCCTTCACGGTGGGGCTTTGCACCGTGCGCTGCAAAGGCACAAACACATTTTGCAGCAGCTTTATTATGCCCGCAAGCTGCCAAGAGGCACAGCCTCTTACAACTCAAAACCCACAAAACCACACTGTTTTCTGCCAGTCCAGCATTGGTTTATTGCCCACTGCCTATTTACTAAAGAAATATGAATACATAATTCTTCTTAAAAATCTTAAAATTCTTTTTTTTTTTTTAATACTGCAAGGGTAAAAATCGAGCAGTGGAGGCCCAGATAATGCTGTGCTAAACAAATAAAGGGCAGATTCTTGAAAGCAGCTTAACAGTAAAACTGGAGCCAGGCTTCTCCTGCTCTGTTGTGAGCGAAGAGAGCTGCTAGCTGTGAAGCTCTTTGGAAAAATCTGCTCCCGGTTAAGCAAATATCCATTGCAATGTTGTCCATCTTCATCTGGACCTTGAAAAATGATAAAAACCTGCCTCTACAGCCTTGCTTCCAGCACATATCTGTGTTGTTCCACCAGTCAGAAATATAAATGTGATTGTTATGATAAATTTGGGGATGGAGGACATATTGCTTCTTTGTTTATGGAAATAAATCATGTTTTGCATGTAATAGTCTGTATTTCTAATATCTTTGGGTTCTTGAAAATCGGGTTGATAGAACCTTGGTGAGAACCTCTTAACTACAGAGCGTCCCCTATGTACATCTTCTAGCCTATGGAGAATTTCTTCTGAATACCTGCAAGCTTTGCAATGCCGTAAAAATAAATACGACTGTAATACAATGCCATGGAGATTAACTTTCTTCAAATAGCCCTTTGTGCACTTATTTTAATATTGCAAGAATAAGAAGCTGTTAATTTTCATAGCCTTTGGATCTGAAAGTTCAAGTGGTGGTAGAGGTGATATTTAAGGGCTTTATTCTGCAAACATAATACAAGTCAGAAGGAAAAAAATCCCAACCGCAGAGAATTGAGATGAGAGCCAAGTCCCAAGCGCATGTTGGATTTACACAACTGAGACTCTACTAAGAATTCAGAACCTTATTAGTAGTGTTACAAAATTGGCTTTCACCCGAGGAATCATAGCAATCATTTATTGCTGTGAACTCAGTAGGCCAGGTGAGGGTGAATAGTGTGTGTGTCCTTCCATAGTTTACTTTATAGCTTCATTTCACTGACTCATGAAGCGCTGTTATCAAGGTAGAAGAGAATCGAAGTGTATTTGTAGTGTTGGGAACACAGAATTTGGAAGGAAAGAGTTGTCGTTACTTCTCTGTGTTTCTAAAACCCGTTTCTAAAAATGGGTATTTATAATTGGTGAGCATTCCTAGTGAATGGTAATTGCTGTAATATAGGAATATGTGACCTGCTATTATCAGCAAAGTGCTGGATATTGAAATGTAATTACCTAAATTTAGAAGATCAAGATTTTCAAAAATATGGACCGAGTATATGAAAAAGCATTGCTGTCACAGATCCCTGGCCCCAAACCGCCCTGAAATCCTTTGGTCTTCTCTGACTTTGAGGTCTGAGATCCCAGCATCTGTCTCCATGAAGGTAAGAATGATAACTTTGAATTTGTGAAAATTTAGAATACTTTCCTCAAGATGTCTCCATATTAGAGAGGTAGGTGACCTCATTTTAGTCATTTCATCCATGACCAAAAGGTTCGAGGAAACTGGGAAGGGTTACGAGTAAAGCATTATCTGATCTGTTGCGTTCAGCTTTGTGTTTTGGTTGTTCTTGCTGTAATCCACAGGGAAAGATGAGTTCAGAGGGAATTAAAAGGGGACCAGAAAGAGGTAGTGGGTGGGGAGTGGGGCGTTCAGCCTTCTGGGTCACTCTGATTTGCATTTGTGCCTTGACGATACCAACCTCAGATGTCCTTGTGTGCCCCCTGCGGCCCGTGGAGCGTTTCCGTGACCTGCGTCCCGACGAAGTGACCGACTTATTTCACACAGTGCAGAGGGTTGGCGATGTGGTGGAGAAACACTTCTGTGGCACCTCACTCACCATTTCCGTGCAGGTTAGTCAATTGGTCAAGGGTTTAGCAATCTTCCATCCTTCCTCCCATATCCAATGACAAAAGGGCATCCCCATTTTAAGGGGGAATATATATGCAATATAATTGCTTTACACAATGCATAGCAGTCTGACAGATTTGCCATTGGAGAAAATGAACAGGCAAAAAAAAAAGTCAGCAGAGAAGTTTGGATAATTAATAACTGCAAAACTTTCCAGGCTAAGGCTGGAAACACTCCCAAGCGCAGTGTTTATCGGCGAGTATTTCAGTAAATACTGCACCACTGAGGAAATGTCTGCAGGGTTGACCTTCCAGGGGAGGCAGCCACATTTCCACATTCAGCAGGTAACCCACTGCTTTCAAGGCAAGGAGATAATTCCTCTTTGCATCTATTGCTGTGTAACCAAAGAGACATAACCGTGTAAATATGTTATCTGGTCTGACCTTTCAGTCGTACCTGCTGCTTTTATACCTGCTTTTTTAGCAGAACTCAATGAAGAGCTCTGTTTAAAGCAGATTGGGAGACTTAAGCCCATTTTATTAGAATAAGACTTTAAGTAAGCATGCTTTGATTAAAGCATCATTTACATCTCTGATTTTATATTCATAAAGATCAGAAACTTACTGTGAGCTATTTAAAAACACAATGTGGAAGAATGAAAAATAACAACCATATTTTCTGTTTTATTTCTAAGGTGCATTTTCTTACTTTGCCTTGGCTTGATATGAAAAGGCACCTACTCCACAAGCTCTGTGTTGAATGGTCCCCAGGAGAATATGCTAAGTTAACATAGAATGAAATTGGATGTAAATTATTAATGAGTGATATTTCTGAGTCTCCATGGGATCCTTGTTAGTTCCCCTAACTTAAGACTTTTCTTTCTGCTTACAGGATGGCCCTGAAGCTGGTCAAACGGTAAAGGTGAGTGCTTATAATGAAGGACACAAATTAAGAGGCAATTATAAGAACTAATAAAAGAGGGAAACTAGTCATCTGTAGAGCATTGCAGTATTGTTATTTTATCCTTGAGAACAGAAAAATCCCAATTGTGCTGTTGTTGTAAATACTTTTTATTGAAATTGCATGGGATGATGTTTATGTTCCTTCTTTTTCCTAGACAAAAGTTTTCAATCACAAAAATCTTTTTTCTAAGCTGCTGGGTCTATTTATGCAGGGAAAGCCATAGGAGAGAGGCATCTGGTTAAGTTTTTTGTTTGTTTTATGGAAAAAATACTGCCATTCCATTGATAATCTCTTTGTTTGTCTTTTTATTGCCTAATGAGTCATAGCTAATTATAGGAGCAGTTAAACACAACCACATTATAAAAATACACCTTTTATCTGGGCTTTCTCTCTACACATTCATGTTACATTCTTGTTACCAAAGTTCAAATGTAATGGAGCCCAGTGAAGCCTAAAAACAGATTTTAAGAGTACTTCTGAAAAAGAGGAGAGAAGGATTTATGATTTTACTCACTACTTTAGTAATAACATAGATAGCATCCAAGATGGCTCTCCAGCCATGTTTCACTGCCTATTAATGCAAATGGCTGTGTAGTTAGATTATATACCTGAATATTAGATAAAAGCTATTTTTTACATTTGGAATCAAAGGAAAGGCAAATATAGGTATGGGTTAGCACTTTGTACAATCATATTAGATGGCTCAGGGAAGCTGCCTGTGCTGTTTGAGATTTCTGTAACAACCAAGTGATGGCATGTGGGAACACTTTACTTCTTTCCAGTTTGCTATATTGGCCTTACTTTTCCTCCTCCTTGTTGCTTGCTTTGAATATTTAGCAGAGAGGTGATAGGTGGAGGGGAGAAGAAATCAGAAAACTAGAAAGGTTTGGGAAGATGAGGAGTCAGGGAGGAAGGTAACACAATTAACTGCAGTGCTGCAACCAAATCGACTCTTCAGCTCTTGAGTTACCATGCACTGGGGTGGGCTTTAGCAGGAATGCCTGAAAAGAAGTAAAGTCTTCCAGTTAAAATACTTTCTTAAATAAGTTTTATCTTGTTTTACCAAGACATCTCAGGATTTCTCTTGCTGTTTTGAACAGAATTTATTTTCTCTCTAAAGAAAAGTTATATAGAGATATTTATATTAAAAAGAGAGAAAAATGCTTCTGTGGATGAGCAGAACCAGACATAAATGCTCTACATCCTGCTGGATGGTGAACCATAACAAATGCTTGTGTAGCTTAAAAAAGGCAAGAAGTTCTGTATAGTTTTGTATTCAAGCTTGAGAAAAAATGGCATTAAATGTTAGCTTATCCAGTTAATTGCTAAATGATAGACACCCTTAGTGGCTTCTTCTCACACTTTTAATAAGTAAAGACCCACCGTTAAAGCTGTGAACCCCTAGACTCTGTGATAAAGAGTGTGTATTCATAAATCAGAGGTTAGCACTTTGCATTTTTCTACTTTTCTGCATCATTGGGCAACAGTGTAATTTATCATCATCACTCTGGGATGTTTATCATCCAAAAATGCCAACAACTATTTTCTTCAAAGAACTCAGAGCTTTCAAACCTTGCACCGGGGAAGAAATTACTGTGATCAAGATCTCTGTTAAAGTGAACAACAAGGAGGGTACATAAATAGCGGGTTGTATTTAAATTGCTTTGAGTAAGAAAATTTTTAAAACCACCTATGTGATCTACAAATAATTTATGAGCGTTAAATTCTGGGTCTCATGTTTCTGTAACTGTTTCTTTCCTCATGTATAAGCACACACAATCATCCAGTCTTCCTCTAAGGGACCTTTTAATTAAAATTTCTGGAACAGACTAAACATTAGGAAAAGCTCTCTAATAATAAGAATAGCTAAGCCTCACAATAAATATCCAAGGGAGTTTGTGGAATGGCTGTTTCAGTAGGGTAGGCGAGCGTATGTCAGGAGCTAATTAGGTATAGCTCGTCTTGCTCTAAGCAGGGGCACAGACCAGATGGCTTCCAAAGTCGTCTCTTTTTCTATGTTGTATGATTCTGTGTACCTCTATACATTTAGGCTGCTACATGTGCTACATAAGGAATTATAGGAAGGCAGAAGAGTAGTGGCTGTTAAGCCGCTTAGTGCAGAACTTGCCTGCAACATGTGAAGAGCTACCAGCCTGAACAAAAACAAAAACTGTTTGAGAGCTGCTATCTGCATGTGCCAAGGAAAGTCTATTTTCTGCTCAACAAGAACTATAGCCCATATGTAAGACAGATCTTGGACCTCAGCCTGGGTATGAGTGTCAGGTCTTTATTTGCTGTGGAGATATCTGAAATTATATGTGCAGAATATATACCAGGTATAAAAGAGATTATTCTGGTGTAGTATTTCTTAGAAATCAATTATAAGATGTACGTCAGGCTACATGTATTTTGTGCCGCTGTGAAACCTGCTGGTGTGTGCAGGTTTCTGTCAAGTGTATCATATATTGCAATGTGGGGATACATTAGCAGTGCCTTGTAGCACTGTAGGACCCAAATCTTCTCAGTTTGCTGACAGGAGGCTGTTTATCCTCTTAACACATAACTCCATTATGGCTCCGTCGCTTCTGTCCCCCTTGGATCCAAGTTAGCAGAGGCCGAGAACGGAGATGTAGGGAGACTCATGGTGATCCTTGTGAGTCTGCCTGTTACTGGTGCGTGTGTTTACATTGGATGGGTCTTTGGGAGAAACTGTACTTATAGCTGCCCTCAGCTCACCGTTGATCTGGAGCTGTACGTAAAGGCTGGCGCGCGTTGGGGTGTTTGGCCTGAGCTCCTTGCACTTGCTCTGAGTAGTGCGTCAGCAGCAAAACCATCTTCCCACACGTTCCCATTCTTTGTAATATTTTTCTTCTTTCTCTTTGTGAAAGGGAAGACCTAGTTTGTGATCCTCTCTTAGAGAATATTTATCTCTACAATTCTGAGCTTTATTTTTCTTGGAGAATGTAAATCCCACAGTGTTCCTGTGCTAGGACTAGTGGGTGCTCATTCTGTCCCAGAATGCCTTAAATATCCAGACAATTTCATGGATCAGGAAAATCATTAAGATGCAGGGCTGTTAATGCTGTGTCAAGAGTGACGTTTCAAGATGTTCCCCAGTGTATTTTATAGCCTCCTTCCCCACATCAAGTCAGCAAACGCTCTTGCTGCCTGGGTGGATGTATAGCATATTGTCGAATAAACTCTCTGCTTTACCTTTTATGTGAGATTCAATCACAAGAAACTCCACGCGCTCTGTGCTCCGTAAAGGCTAAACAAATCAAGCTGGCAGGAGCATGATACAACTAATTTATCTGTAGAGACAAGATAATATTGCACAGCGAGTGTCCATTGCACAAAACACATACAAACACATAGTCTGTTTTGCAGCAGTGTTGCAGTCCCAGGCAGCCCAGCACCTGCGCTGTTGTTCCTGAGTAGCTGCCACTTTGCCAGTCACGAGTTCTCCCAAATAAATGAGGCTAAGGGTGGCAGTAGATGTGCAGAAACTTATTTTCTATGTCACACGTTCCACTAATTATTTTACACTGAAAAGATTGCCTCACTGTTATTTTTTGATGTGCCTGTTTTTCTTTCCCAGATGGGTTTTTAATGCTATGTTAAATCAATCCACCTGGCTTGCATTCTTTAGAAACTTTAACCCGAACTGAGAAAGTCTAGGGCTTATTTAAGCTCACAGCAGACTTCACTTTCATATTGTTTGTCTACCTGTCCCTGTTGAGCTGGACTACTGGACTTCAGGTTTGAATCTTCAAATTTAATGCTATCACATTGCAGACTGATTGCATCAGTAGGATTAAACTTCCTAACAGCGATACTTTTGATGCCTCAGCCTGCTTTCCCTGCAGTCTGGCAGATGTGAATCCTCATTTAATAGAGTATTGCAAGCCACCTTTTGCTCTTAAAAAAAAAGATGGCATCAGAGAGAAAAGCAAAAATTGTCTCTAAAACCATTTAAAATTTTAAGTAGAAAAAAAAGGGGAAAAAGTAACTGGTGTTTGAAAACCAACACTGTAGTGAAGCCTGTGAACAAAAGGTCTTGTTTGCGTCACTGTGGAGAACTATGAGTCTTTTGCAGGCTTGTGGGGTGCCCAAAAAAATCATTTTTAGAAGTGCAGTAGTCTTAAATACTTTGAGAAACATAGTAATAGTATTTGGTTGGAAAGTACGTAATGTTGCGGGTAGCTAATAGGTGCTGCAAAGGCAGTAGCTTCAAGATTGCTGTGCCTGTTTCCTGCTCGTAATTTTTTTTTCTATTTTCATCCACCTACTTAGACTGGGGTATTTTTGGCAGGGGGATGTGATGCATCCGTTCAAAAGTAGGACTATCCTGCCCCTTACAGAGAGGGGGCAGCAGCAGGGCAGCCAGGGAACACGCAGTTTTGCACACAGGAAGCCCTTTGCTAGCCCTTAGTTTTCTACTCACTCTAATGATTCTTGCCCTTCCCTTCAAGGCCCTCTCTAAATCTGCCTCGTGTTGGTCTAATTCTCCTTTCACTATTTTAGCAAAACCTGTGCTTTCTGCGGTGCTTTCAGAAAGAATTAGGAATGATGACTAACTTCAAAAGCAACAACAAAACAAAAAAACCCACCACAGATTAAAATTTAAGTGGCTCAATTAAAGAATGATTTTTGGACTTTGTGAGAGTCCCCATTTCCTCTACTCTTCCTCAAGTTCTTGCTTCTGGTCATTCCATGTAACATTTGGTTTCTCACTGAAATGTAAACTTCCCAGGAAAGGCAAAATATGGATTTTTATTTGCAGTGCCCATAGCCAAAAGAGGCTCCAAATAGATCTTTAGCCTCTATGTTAATACGTATAATCTGCAAGACACTGAGTGAAAACACTTAAGTCTCTAAAGATCCCACAGCTTATACAGATTACTTCCTGTAATTGAAACATGGTAGCGGATGAGAAAAGCAAGAGGCCTTTTTGGCCAGAACATTCCTATGTAAAGTTTAAGTTTTTTTCTTAAAGCCTAGAAGAGATTAAAAAAAACTGGGAAAAGTGAATGCAACCCATTGATTGATGGACGTGACACCATCCTGCCTGAGAATACCAAAGGCCTCAAGGCACTGATAAATGGAAATGATCACCTGGATAATGAAGTCTGATCTAGAAATACCGGGTTGCAAAGCTCCCTGAAGGGATGGGGACCGGCGTTTGAGAGATTCTCCTTAGCAGTGAATTATGATGCCTCTGAACATGAATGTTTTTGCATTTCCAGGAGTGAATGTCACGACATGCTGTAGCCCTGACTTGTAAAGTAATATCATGCTCTGTCCCTGGACAGAGCCAGCCTAGTCTGTATGGACTAGACTGTAAGGAAAAAAAGATAGAAGTAAAAATGAGCAACTGAAAATGAAGAAAGTAAAAGGGAAAATTCAAAGTATGCTAATGAGAAGGAAGAATTTACCATTCGTTGCTGACAGTTCTTCCATGATATGATAACTATGATAGGCAAGTAAGTGGTCTCACGTGTTTGTTAAAGGTGCTGTAGCTCGTGCTCAGGTGTTAGACACTGCACGGCTCTGTGGGCTGCATCCCCACCTCTTTGCTTGCCAAGCAAGGCCACTGTCAGTGCCCGATGCTTCTGTTTGCCCAGTGTCAACAGGTGCCAGCTAAAAGACACCCAGACTTGCAGGCTTCCTACCAAAGCACTTCCATGCTGAAAGCTGCTGAAGGTTTCCTCTGCTAATGACAAAACAGGGTGTTTTGACAACATCAAAACTTTTTCTTCATGGAAACAAGACATCCTTTGCAAACCCTTTCTGTTTTTCTGAATTGCAGGTAAGATGAGGAGGAGTATTGAATTGCTCTTCGCTGCTGCTCTACATTTGCCCCACCATGACTGAGATTGGGATCAAAAATGCCAAGTTTTAATTAGAAAGTATTTTTAACTTCTTTGTTTCCATGTTGCAGGAATATCTTTTGCATTTAAATGATTCTGTGTCACTGAGTACGTGCAATCAGTCACATGCCACTCTTGAGTGCAGATCCTATTGTACGATAAACGCAAAACCTCTCTAAATCCCAGACAATGTATGAGGTCTGAAATCATTAATATCACAGTCAGGGCTGGCTGATTAATTTTTGTGTGATTTGTGTGTGAATTTCTTCCCAGATTCCATCTCATTCGTAACACCTCTGCTCATTGTCAAGCTCCTATCTTGTAAACCTCTTCATTTTACAGGGAACGCTTCCTTTCTTTTTTTCCATTTGGTTACAGAATGCTGCTTTCAAGTGTCAAGAAATGCCCAAAACCTTATTTATTAAACCATTCCCATTTAATTCAGATATGCAACTTGACACTGTTCCATATTTTACCTCAGGTAAAAATTGTTTATTAAGCAAGTATTGCAAAGCTAGGTTGCAGTTTAATAGGTTTTTGAATAACTCTTTCCAAAAATTAACCTAGTACTTTAGAACCAGAAGGCTGGATCTTGGTGGTCTCATCCCGTGGGCTTTTGTAGTTCTGTCTTTGCGTTCCTGCCAACCAGATACTACTTTCTTTTCTCCTAAGATCCTCAAGAAAGTGATTCCTTTGCAGGCTGAAGATGAGAAAGGATGCTGTGGGTCATGAGCAAAACAGGCTTCCTCCCCTCGTGTTTCCGTGAGCGCTAACTCACCCATATTTAAGCTGTTGCGGTTGTGCTTGTTGGGTGTTCTTGCCTGGAGGCATTTTCAGTTGACTGATCTGTTCAACTTTGGTGTCTCAGCTGTCAGGCTGGATCCGATGACCTCCCCAGTATCTCAGAGGAGGAGAGAATCACAAGAATCCTGGTGCTTTTGCTCTTTTTATTTGGCATGTTAATGACCCAATTTCAGGCAGACAAAGGGAACCCATTTACCAGCGTCCTGACAGCCTTATCAATGCAGTAATAAAGAAAATATAAAGCTGGCTCAATATCTCCTTAAAGTGGCATCATCTTCCAAAAAGGAGAGAGCATCCTGCTTAAAGCTGTCCCTGAGCTCCCTAGGGAGCCTGCACAGCTGGAATGAGCTGCCTGGAGTAAATAGGGAGGGAGGTTATATAATGTTCTCACATGTGGTGGCAGGAGACTGGAGGTCTTCCTAGCCCTGTGTTGCTAGCCAGGTGTTTTTGCATGCAGGGTTGGACGGTAACGCTGTCCTGTAACTTTTTGAAATTTGAAGCACATCTGAGATATGGGCACATCTGAACTAATTTGTGTGTTTTTAGCCTCTTCTGGCAGCACTGCATTAGCCTGTGTGGGATTTTTGTTTACAGAAAGCACAGCCTTTCCTGGAAGTGATTTACAAATGGAAAACCAAGGTTAAAATAATAGAATAAAACTTGCTCCATCCGCTCCAGACAGGGTGACAGGGTGAGCAGGATGTAATATTTTTACTGTTTAAGTAAAAATAACGCCAAGTCTTCTGGACACTGCAGTGGTTTCTGTATCGCACTCCTTGCAAGGCAGACAGGACAAGTTCTGAGCTTCCTGTACAAGACAAAAGCCCCTTAAGCCTCTTTTCCTCTGTCGCTCCCAAAATTAGCAGTTTCTCTGCACGTGCTTGCAGCAATAGAAAGCAAAGCATGCAGCTTGTGCAGTGCTGCTCACGCAGCAGGCATTTTCAACCAGTCGTGTTTCTCGCTCCTGTCACTGAAGACCAAACTCCAGTTTCTCCAGCTGGGTTGCACGTGCATGCATTTATCTTTAAAAAGCCAGAGACACTCTCGACACTCTCATGAGTGCAAAGACTGTTTCTTACCTAACTGGGAAAATCTTCCTTTTGATTTCCTCATGGACGAAGTCCATTAAGGCTATGTCCATGTGGACAGATGCAAACAGGCAAATCTTTTTTTTTTTTTTTTTTTTGACGTGTGCGGTCCCAACCAATTCATTTCTGTCTGTGCCTGTTTGCAAAAACCAGTGCCAAACGTGGTGTGTGTGCATGCATCTCTTCCAAATAAATTCTGCCCCCAAGCATTTCAGAGCAAGGCAGTGCAGCCTGGGGCAAGGAGATCTATGCCCTGTGCTAAAGCTAGAAGGTTGGAAGAGTGCCCTGTGCTTGGTAGGCCTTTTGAAGGAGAAAAAAGGTTTCTTTTTTGGTGATCTTCTAGTTTTATTGCCTCTGAATAATCAAACCATTTCTTTCTTCTTCCATTTATATCTTTCTTCCAGTCACCTAATCCATTGCTACCCTGAAGATCTTCATTCCATAGTGCCTGACGGGCATTGCTGATCCATGTTCTCGCTGAGAGAGGCTGGAAGAAAATAAACTAGCCACATAGAAAGTGCTCATGTGATTGAGCGGATCAATCTCGCTGTTAAAAAATACTTAAATTTGAAATGTTGAATTTCTCTCTCTGATTTCATGGATGTTGAATTCCTCTGCAGAAACAATTTTTGAAGATAATACTCAGAGGTAGCGTTTGGTTCAGAAGGTCTGTGAATGAGCTCTGCTCATTTGAGAAGGTGTTGAAGGGAATCACGTCGTGGTGTTTTCTGACCATACTTTACAGCGCAGCTCAGCTCCCTTCTGCCAGGAGTCATCGTTTTGGGCTGGTCTGTTTGCCCAGATCAGACAGAGAACCAGTTCAAACCATATTTAGTGTGTTTTTTCTGCACGTAAGTCATCTCTGAACTGAACTGGATCCAGCTTGAGGTGGATTTAGTGTTTTGTTACATTGCAGTATGATTCTGTAACCTGCGTTTGATTCTTTTTGGTCCCAGGCAACTAGACTAAGCTTTGTGTCTGCGATCAGATGCACATTTAGTCCACTTGTGGAAATATGTGGGCCAAATCAATGCAGCTTTTGCATTTTGCATACAGATTTTTTCACGCTATTTGTGTAAGTAGCTATTTGTCTTCATACAATTTATTATTTGTACCTGCAATTATTATTTATATGTGTAAATCTAATCACTGCATCTGCAAAGGAGCATTTGAACAAAATAACCTATGAAGCACAGTTCCATGTATGTTTTTTTTATGCCTTTGTTTTTTAAATATCTTCCTTTTCACCCAAATAATTTGACTGCTATAGCAAGTATCAAGTAAAAGAAGTAAGGAAAAATTCCAGAATTTATTAGGTTCCAATAAACTTCCCTCAGTGCACATACATTTAGTATCTTTCATTAACATTAATGAGAATTATGCATGCATCCTGTGGAGAATAGGCGCCGTTGTTTTATTTCTTTTCCTTGTTTTCAATATTAAATCTTATCCTGCAGTCATTTGTATAGGGTATACATGTACTCCTGCTGCTCAGTTATTTGCTCAACTTAATATATACAGTTTGAGCACCTTCTTTTGCATAGTGAGAGTAGATAGTGCATAAATAAAGGAAAAATCTATTTAATAGAATTTGTGGATGTGTATAAAAACAAGAGATATGCGAATTAATGAATTAATGGCTTGCTATTGATTACCAGTAAGGCCTAATTAAATAATAAATTTGCACCAAACAATTACTTGTTTCATGTTATTAAATGATCAAATCCATAACTGGTTTTGAAGCTTGGACTCTCAGGCTGAAGTGAGGTGTTCAGAAGAGCAGAGTTGTGTTTTTGAGCATTAGCAACCTAGTTACAGAGATTTATGATTTAATTTTCTGTGTAATCTAATTTAGTGCAACTATTGAGGTTCTAAAAAAATGAACTTTGATTAGATTTTGTTGACAAAATAAATACAAAATATAAGGTAGTTCATTCATTGTCTGTAGCATATTAACAAAGAAGGAGTCTGGGCATTTCTGTAACTGAAGTGGCTTTTTTTTTTTCTGCCCCATTTCATGCTGTTTTAGCTGGATTTTATGGTAGTCATTCATTCTCTAGGTCCTAGTGTATGTAGGTCTAATGCCTGAACTGTGGAACTTAGAGAGGAGGTCCAGTGCAGAGTGACAAAAATGATAAAAGGACTGGAGCATCTATTATATGAGGAAGGAGTAAGCAAGCTGGACCTGTTTAGCCTGGAGAAGGCTGAGAGGAGATCTGATCAATATGAGGGGAGAATGTAGGGAGGATGGGGCCAAACTCTTCTCAGTGGTGGCCAGTGATAGAACACGGGGCAATGGATATAAAGTAAAACACAGGAAGTTCCATCTCCATGTAAGGAAGAACTTCTTGACTGTGAGGATGACAGAGCCCTGGAACAGGCTGCCCAGGGAGGCTGTGGAGTCTCTTTAGAGATCTTCCAAACCCACCTGGATGCCACCCTGTGCTCCATGCTCTGGGTGTCCCTGCTGGAGGGACACTGTTGGACTAGATGATCTCTAGAGGTCCCTTCCAGCCTCAACCATTCCATGATTCTAGATGACAAAGATGCAAAATCCGGAGGAAACAAAACTCATTTCAGTGGGAAATTTAATTCATTTTGTATAAATAACTGAGCTTCTTCTCCTCACTTCTGAGGTAGATATCAAGATATTGTAGAGAGTATTGGGCATAAAATATGTGAAAGCCTTGGAAGGAAGGTACACTGGAGAAGAAAGCAATCAAATAAAGCTCTTCAATTTGGTGGGCTTGTTTTGTTTATTCTCTTGATTGGGAACTTTAAAAGCGGGTAGTGGGAAGAGGAAATGAATCTTTCAGCTATGAAAAAGGCCCAGTGCCAAAGCAGTGCTGTCCTGGGTGAGAAACCATCAGGAACATCGCCTCGGCCCTGTCACCACTGAGTGCTCAGGTGTTGCCGACTTGGATGGCTCCACCATCATGGGCAGATGGCAAGAAAAGAGTGATGCCATCTAGTTCATTAAGGGCTAGGGCTGTGTTTTGCTTCCATTGGCTGGCCTTGCCTGGCAGCGGACCGGAGCTGGCAGATGCATCGCTCGTCCTGTCACCAAAAGCCACGAGCCGACCCGTGTGCGTGCCCACACATCTGCGTGCAGCCAGGCAGGCTCCGCATCCCAGGTGAGTGGTGGAACGGGCTCTCACCGAGCTGCCTTACTGGTAGTGATCGTCTTTAATAGAGCAGATTGCCTTGGGCAGAGTGCTATTGTAGAGCAACTCTTCCTCATAGAGCATTTCTGTGTGATGTCCTCCAGACGTGCACTTGCAGGTACGAACCTCGGCCTTTGCTTGGCTGAAGCGAAGCTGCTGTTTTGGCAGTGCAGAGCCTGTATGCTCTGAATATGAAAGCCAACAAAAAAAAAAAAAAAAGAAAAAAAAAAAAAATTTTTTAGTTGGTGCCTGTTTGGTTGACTCTAATTTGGTTGACTCTGTAATTAGCAGCAGATTGCAAGGTAGCTGCTGTGACATCTGGTTGGTTAACGGTCGGGACTGTGTGTTGGTTGTGTTGGGTTGAGTTGACCTCAGCAGGTCCAGGCTGGCAAACAGATGTCAGCTCTGTTTAGCAGGACGTCTTGTGGTCCCTTCGGTGTAACACCCCGATTGGGGGTGGGTGTGTGTGTGGTACAGGCGACAAACTCGCAGGAGCTGTTGCGTGGTACGTGCAAACAAATTTCAATCGGCAGGCAAAGACAGCTTGGGAACCCTATTGGGAAATGATAAATTGCTGTTAAATGTTATAATTATCCCGTGACATTCAGAACTGAAATTTAAGTAAATTATGTCAGAAACTTAAAAAATAATGGAGAGAGGTGGTATAGTTAAGTAAATTAGCCACAGAATGAGTGAAAAAAACAAGAACGCAACACAAAATTAATATTTATCTTTTACCAGGGTATAACAAGCTTTGTTAAAAAATATCTGAAAGCAAAGAAGAGTTTGTTAGACAAATTATAATTTTAATTGCAGACGTAATTGATTATACTCAGCATGCTCATTAGGTTAAGGCAGAATATGAGTCAACTCTCAAGGTCATAACAGTAATAGATATTGTAGGCATGTAATTTGTGATAAGCTGGTTCGTGAACATCTAATTGCTCATTCATGGCAGTGTGTCTGGCACTTTTACTCCCCAAACACCTCTTTGTCCAATTTATTTAACACCCCTGAATATTCCAGGGTCAAATTTACTATGGGAGGCATCAAGCAGTGAATTTTCAACCTCCAAATGATTATACCACTTCACCCTTTTTGCACCTCAAAGACAGAGCCTGCATTACTAAAAATTAGTGGTCTGGCACTAAGCAGGGTACATCACAAATAGAAATACTCACCCACAGAGACAAGCTAGAATTTCTCATTGAAAACAGCTGTTCCCTGCCCTCCCCAATGGCAGTCATGGATTGGAATAGGATGCCAAAGAGTTGTTCTTTCTTTAAAAAAAATGCAGCAATTAATCAGAAGCTTGTTTTTATATTGTTCCTAGGAAGAACACAAGATAATAGTGTTTAGTTAACTCTCTCATTATTATTTGTTTTCAAGGCATTGGCAGAGAGTCTTTAATATTAGCCTTCTGTCTGGCTGAAAATCAATCAGTGTGTCAGACATCAGTCATTCCCATTACATTCAAAAGTTAGATTCAGTTTGCAGTGTAGGGAGGTGAATGTAACTCTCTGTTTAAATATCTTTGGCTAAATTTCTAGAAGCATGCTTTTTTTTCCCCTCTCTCCCCCAAGTACATAAATAACATGGCTTGCATCTTATAATAAACTTAATTATTTGCAAAATCTTCAAGATACAGCCTTTTCCCTTGATATAGCATAGTCCATAGCTTTGTATTGCTCATTGCTGGGAATTGGAATATGTATAGCTATAGATATTTAAATACGGTCCTAATTAATTCCAGTATGATTTAATAGTGGTTCTCTGTTAAGATTTTTGGAAGATTGAAAGATTTGAAGTCCATCTTTTGAAAAAGATTCTATTTAGAAGTCTCTCTTTCTGTATCCTGGCTCCCTTCCAGTCTTAGGCTTTGGTACTACAATTTTTATCTTCAAAGAATTCTCAGCAATATCAATATATATTTTAGAGAATGCCGGATGAAAACATAAAAGAAAAAATATCAGGTTAAACACTACACATGAATCTCCAACAAGGTTTTATCATGTATTTAGTTACTGGGGATTTTTTGTTCACCAGCAACACAATAAATGAAAAGGAAATAATTATTTCTCACATTCCACAGAAGACTTTATATATGTGTAGAGGAGATAGTTATCTATCTTTCATGGAAAGAAAAATCTCAGTAAAGAAATAGCCAAAGAGCAAAATTATATGCATCATGTGGCCATGCATATAAGTTACTTTTTGGAAGGG
>JAVCKT010033344.1:0-10730 GCA_032273925.1 Rhynchotus rufescens
AGTGACAAAACTATTAACTAGTTATGGGGGGAAAATGCTGATAAAAAAGAAGAATATCTTGGAAAGAGATGTGGAGTCACAGGTCATGTCTCTTTAAGCAGCACTTATTGTTATATGGTATATGTTTACTTTTAATAGCACATCTGAATATGTTAAAAAATTACCATACAAATAAATTTCTTGATCAAATTCTAAATTGACATACATAAATTCATACCAGAATTTTCAATTTAATGATCCTTCTGCATAAAAACATAAAAATAGTGACTGATCTGGCTGAATAGACCCTATGTGCCAAGAGCTGAGGTAGAGGAAAAATCATTTTATTTTTTCTGTTTGTATTCATTTTTCTCATAATTTTAACACGTATCAGAATTTCAAGCATACAAGAAAGGCTGAAAGAATTGGGTGAGATGTGAGCTGGAGATTGTGAGTCCCCATTCAAGGATCCTGACTTAGAGGTGCCATTAATGTCTCCTCATCCAAACCCCAGCAAACAGCTCTGTCTGTCTGGATTTAAGGGGCGTTCAAAGGTTTGGTGACTTGGGTTGATGATCCTGGTTGTTAGTTTGATTTCTCCCTAGGTCACACAAAAACGTACTGCAGAGACACACTCTAGTTTTATGCCTTGTTAGGAAACAAGAAGAAACGCTGAACTTGAAAGAAAAAGCCTACCGTTATTAATTTTTAAAAAATCCATGGAATTATTAAAAAAAAAAAAAAAAAAAAGTGTCATTACCAGTTAAATCCAAAAAAACTGAAGGGCTAGAAGGTTCTTACGGAAGCAGAAGAGATTTTGAAGATAGAAACATCTTAATGATAAATACGAATAAGTGTAAATATGTTTTAAAAGTAGTTATCTTTGTTTTAAAAATTAGGGTAGAACTTTGGAGGTTTGGGGTTCATTCATGAGACTTTCTGCCAGAGCCTTTGTAAAAGCACTGGTGCCTCTGTTCAACATGTTGAAAACCAAGGATAGGAATACTTAATTTCTTCATTGCTTTCGTCATGCATTTCATCTGTTTAGATTGCAAGATCTCCAGGATAAAGGACTTAGTGTGTTTTACAGTGCCAAGAACAGTATGATTTTAAATGAAATCAGATATTATAGGTTCTACCAAAAATTTCAAAATGATAATTTAATCAGGAGTGATACAATTAAAAAAACAAAAGTAGACCCTTAACAAGAACAATTGTAGGTAAGGATGTTATCTTTTAATTGTAGCTTCATTGGTGTAGAAGATTGATTCTTAATTACGTTACTTCTGTCAATAAAACGTCTGCAACAAAATCTTTTTTCAGACTTGTGCAACAAAAGCTGGCGTGCGCCCGGCTGTGTTGTAGGAGGTGGCGCTGAGCTGGGAGCCCAGCCGGCTGTGGGAGAGGCTGCTGCCCAGCCTGGGAGCTGCTGCCTGTGTCCCGCTTCGGGAATGCGAGTGGCAGCGAGTTCCACGGGTCGTGGCTGGGCAGCGAGCCCAGTGGGGGCTGCCGTAGGGCTGCAGCACGTCCGCCCTGTGCCCTGGATGTAGGGTATGGACCAGCCCCGGCTGTCTGTCTGTTACGGCTGCAAAAACGGCTTCTTGCCTGGGAGGGTGACAGAGCCCTGGCACAGGCTGCCCAGGGAGGCTGTGGAGTCTCCTTCTCTGGAGATCTTCCAAACCCGCTTGGATGCCGCCCTGTGCCACATGCTCTGGGTGCCCCTGCTGGAGCAGGAGGTTGGACTAGATTATCTCTAGATGTCCCTTCCAACCTCAGCCATTCTGTGAAAACAAGAATTGGAAGAGGGACTTCAGGAGAGTCTGGGAAGGATCCCAGATATTTCCATATGTTTTATTTCGCTGGGTAAGAGCACAATACTGCTGAGCATAAAGAGGAGTTAGCAGAGTCAGTTAAAATTCAAGCAGGAGATGCCAGGGAATGAGTGCTCTCCAGAATGCTATCAAGAATTGCTTTAGAGGAGTTTGTTCTTCTTGTTTAAGAAAAACACAGTGATAAAAGTAACAAAAGCAGTAGTTCATGGCAAGAATGAGTTGTGTCATATGCAATGCATTTGCTGTTTATTGTTTTTAGATGACGATCTCTTTATCACAGCCCCGAATAGTTTTTGTATGGACCAGGAAAAGGAGAACTCAGTTGGAACAGCTCTGCAAGCAGGAAAACCGCATGAGCTCTTATAGCAGTTTCACTTAAGAGCTTCTTTTTTCTTTTTTTTTCCTTTTGCTGCGGCCATGCTGCTGCTGCTGCTGCTTTCTGTTAAGAGGGGATGTTAATTATCAGTTTCTAATGTAGAACGTGAGCGTTTCACCTGGCTCTTTGCAACTCCTCTGTGCCATAATCCTGTCCCTCAGGAGGCACATGCTGTTGGTGCTCCCGAACCTGACATATGGGGTTGTCATTCCCGTGCTTAGCCAGCATTGATCTTTCCGGCACTGTTAATGGGGCTCTGTGTCTATGCACAGTCCTGGCTTTGCTCTGTAACTGAGCCTGTGAAATCCATATTTGATGCAGATACAGGCGTGGTGTTTAGTGTTCTATTTTTCGTCATCAAGATCAAGATGCTTGTTACCGTACTTTGTGTGGACAAGCTCTGTTACTCCGCGCTGCTCACTCTTAGATCAAATGTAAAGATATGTTTGCTGCTGACCTCATTTAAAAGCCCTCAAGAGGAAAAGTCTGAAAAAGTTGATATAGTTTGGCATGGTTATTCATTATGCATGGGAAGTGCATTGCTTTATTTTCATTAATTTTACATAGAAATGAGATACAACACAACATGCTTTTCTCATTTTTGAGAGCTTCACAAAGCGTGTGTTATGTTCGGTATTCAGAACCACTTATAGACGAGCAAATCCAAAAGCTTCCTGTATTCCCCAACTCATCAATCCATGTTTAAAAAGAGGATGGGATTGTCCTTGTATGAAAAGCTAGTGTTCTGTTACTACTTATGCATTAATATTTTGTCTAAAACTGGTTTTGTTGAATGACTTGCAACGATGGGAAAAAAAAAAATTCACGTGGGCTAAAAATATCTTTTTGTTGGCCTACGAAAGAAACTGAGAGCTGATAGTCACAATGCGAATGTGTAGGCTCTTAAACACGGGAGTGAAGGCATAAAAGTGGAGCTCCAGCTGTCCTGGGCCACTGATACCCGACACGAGAACTGTCGCAGGTAACATAAGGCCACAAAAACTATTGCAGGTAACACGTGGCCTAAATTGTTGAGTTTTATTTTTGATCCATTTGAGGGTTCCTACATGGTACTGTTCTTATTAAATAATGACAAATTTCTTTCTGTAGTGAGAGGTCACCATGTTAAATTTAAGATTTTTTTAGTAATTAGAGAAGAGCAGAATATCTTTGATTGTTGGAATGTACACAACCTATTTAAGAGCCTATAACCAACATCCAGAGAAATCTTGAGGAACTCTTCATGCAAAAGCAATGATACTTGCTAGTGATAATGTGAATGCACATTGTGCCCTGGCTTATCCCTGTGTAGTCACAGTGACTGTTTGGGACTGGAATGCCTGTGGTGGTACTTGTGTTCTGAAATACTGCAAAGCAAAGCTGTAACAGGAAAAAAAAATATTGACACTTCAGGTGGTTGCTTGATTAAGTATGAGGCTTGATAAGAGTAATATTGTTTGCGCATATCAAGAAAGAATATCAAGATAAATGTCCTGGGCTGAAGACAGAGGCTCCTTTATTGCCTGTGGAGACAGAAGCTGGGGAGAACAGGGTTTTCCCTGTGAGCATTCCCAAGGAAGACAAAAGAGCTGGCAGCAAGAGGCCACTCTCTGCTCCACACACCCCGCTTTCCTGCTTCCCCGAGTCCAAAGTGCTCATGGGGGCTGTTCTTTTTCCTTCAGCCTTAATCCAACCCTGAGCTGGATTAGCAGAGGCGAGTTCCTTTGTCGAAGTGCAAGCTTAGGAAGGGGAGCCATGTGGATATTCCCAGCTGGGAAGCCTGCCCTAAGTCCCCTCGCTTGACACACATACGCGGTCTCTTGGCTGCCCCGGACCCCTGCCCATCTGCTGGCGTGGCGTGGTGCCCGCTCCCCTGTGTCGGAAGGCGCCCCTGCCAAGGACAGGGTGGGTTTGATGGGCGGCTCATGGCACTGCCGCCCGCTCCTCCGCGAGCTGCTCTTTCTCTTCGAATAGTCTAGCAGGCTCTCTGTTAAAGGTTTGTTTAATCCTACTCTGCTTATAAAGATACATAGACAAAATCCTAATCTGATTGAAGCTGGTGGTGGCTTTAGTCATGACCTGTCTGGAAACAGCTTTGAAACCTGTCTTCTCTGCACTGCAAATCAGGCACGGGAAAAACAGGCACCACCAGCTCTGAGTCCTGCACTTTGCAGGGTCGGAGCAGGGCTGGACATAAATGGCAATCCATGACAAGCCAGGCAGCACGGAAGAACTCAGCCTCAGCGTGGTGAGCCCAGGGGAGTTGAGGATGTGCTTTTACTGAGCGCTTTTTGGTTTTGCACAGTTGTTCAGTCATTTGTTTCTTCGTCTGTATGATGTAGTATGAATGAAATGAAAGTATCTGACATCCTGTCCAGCATGCAGACAGCTTGTGCCTCTTACACTTATAAAGACCCCACATTCCAACTTATGTATGTGACATACGTGACAAAAGACCCTTCTACATTTTGGGATGTTCATCTGACAGAGAGTTTTGTAACTTCAGCTTATCTGCTGTCTTGAGGCACAGCAGTAATGAGTTTCTCAATGTGAAACTGCAAAGGATGAAGTTGGGAAGGTAGCCTTCTGCTTTATTTATTTTTTTTTCTTTTAAAATGATTACAAATTTCAATTTACTTATGACATTTTTCTTTGGAGTTTTCATAGTGTGGTTAACTACAAATTCTAGTTTGTCTTGATTAAAAATGAACAAAACAAAATGTTGGCATCTTGTCAATTGAAATATCAGTGTCAGTTAATTCTGTAGGAAACGTTCTCTGCAGGTGTTAGTGGCTTAGGGTTTTACCTGACAGGTTGTAACACAGGCAGAAAACTACACCTGGCGTTGCGGTGTAGAAGGTGCTGTAGGGAGAGAAGTGGGCTGAGCCTCCCGGGGCTCTTTTACTGCCTCTGCTGTTGAGCTGCTTTATGACCCTTAACCAGTCAATCAACTTCTGTGTGCCTTCGGTTTTCTTTGGTATTAATTAACTTATGTAGAAGCAAGATTTCTACTCTGAGCTTGGCTTGGAATACAGGTGCTAATGAATCCCAAGCAGTAATGCCGAATGTTTTATAACGAGTGTTTCATTTAGCTGAACATATTCTTACCTCTTTCGGCAAGTGCTCACCAGCTGATTTGCCTAGGTAAAAATAGTTGAGTTCTGTAATATATGGAGAGCATCATGACAGATATCACACATTTGTATTATCACTCATCTGTTTATCTTTCCAGTCCATATTGAAATAGAAGCAAAATATTTTAGATCCTCTAGAAACAAAGAGTATCTCAAAAAGCAGAAGGAATCTGTTCTAGCTTCAGAATAGCTTTCCTCATGCCTAAAGATGAAAAATAGCTCATTTCTTTTAGCTAAGATGTGTGACTGTAGCAATACGTACTTAGGAATTACATTGTATGTATACATATGATGTACAAAGTGTTTTAAAAAGAAAGGTTTCATACATGCTTATAATTAGATAATTACTTTTCCTGGTTTCACTGTAACATTTATTACTGTTCTGGATATAGCCAGTATTACATGGAAGCCAATAAAACAGATATTTCCTTTAGTAAGATGAGCAAATGGCCACTTCCTCTCTGTTTGTGAAAGTAGGTCAATTTTTGCAGAAGGAAATTTGTGCTTGGAGCTGCAGTTCGCTGCTTGTGCAGTCCTGAGTCCCGCATACCCCAGACCTTGCCAGCACTACGGTTCCTTAACTGCTTGTCAGTTGTTTTGTGTATCTGTATGACAAATTTGAGTTGCATATAGAATATCTTTCTCCATCTGCAGTTCAGATGATTGACAAAGGTATTTCTCCTTTCCTAGGTTTAGGATTTTACCAGTTAGAACAGATTTTTTTTTTTTCCCCTGAAAGTCTTCCTAATATCCTTTTAAATCTGTGCTTAAAAATGCTCTGAAATTTGTATGAATAGAAAATAAAGTACAATGAAAATACAAAACATGGGTGAGAAAGAATGAGGACTTTGCACTACTTGGAAATAGGAAGCTTTAAGAGCAAAAGCAATAAAATTCATATAACTTTCAAACTTTTTTTTAAATGAGTCCTCAATTTGTAGTAGATAGCTTTTATGTGGATAAATCAATCTTTGCCTTAACATCAGAATTTAGCTGATATATTTGATCTTATCTTAGCTAATGTTTTTTTCTTCTCTGAAAGTACTAAAGATTGCTGATGGGTTGATCTCTGGTCTCAATTCAATCACTGTAAAATTTCCCATTTACTCTTACTCCTCTGTTCCAGCTCCTTTCACATTTTATTAGGAAACGTCAAGGTTTTTGTCCCATTAGTACAGACATTCTTTCTCGTGTGTGTGACTACAACTTGAAAGCTGCCTGGGGAGTTTTTGTCTATAGAGCCAAAGAGACCAAGCTGAGAATATGGTGGAAGAGGTATCTCCTTCTCTGCTTCCTTAGTGGCCACCCAAGAAAAGAGCAAGGTAGAAACAGCTTTTCCAGTCTACATCTGTGACAGGTATCTACTTATATTACTAAATCTAATAATAATAAATGTAGAAGAAACTCTTTTTGAAAGGGAAAATCGGGCTTATTTAGAGTGTTTGAATCAATAATGGAGTAATCCCACTAAATGAAGAGTTTTCTTGGAGAAGCATTGTAGCATTCTCTGGTTTCTGCCCCTAAGAATGGTTAATCAAATTAACCCTTTAAATTACAGTGTGCATTCATTTGAGTTAATGTATGTCAGAAGGCATAGCTGTGCAAAAGCTGCAGTAGCCCAGATAGCCCAATTCCTGCGTGTGACCTGCACACAAGCTCAGTTTCCCACAACATATTGAAATCTTCACTGAAAAAGGACAAAGTAACAGTAACATTTGTAGAAAGATGGACACTACCTAATGTCTGGTGGTGTTTTCGCGGAGGCAGGATGACCGGGTGCCTTGAAGTTTAATGATTTAGAGGAGTCGGATGCAACACAGTATGTATTGATAACATTATTCTCTGATGTTACATAATGCTAAAGAGCTGCTGCATTCATATATTTATTAAAGAGCTCTAACAGATAATAACTGGTATTTTCAGACTTATGTGCACGTGTATGTGTATAAAAATGTTGGTTGCTATGGAGTCCCAACTTTTACATGGTGCTGATATACTCAAACTTTGCCGCGTGCTGAGCGCTCTGTGTAGCTGCGAGCTCTTGTTTTAGATCTCTCGTCTAGCATTTGGGAACTTAAAAATACAGGCAGTGCTTGAACGTGCTAGGGGGACATCTCCGCAAACTAAATAAGCTAGATCGGCCCCCTTTGATGGGCCCCCTTTTAAAAGGTTATATAAAAGAACTGTTTTGTTTGAATGAATTGCCTGCTACTTTGTGAAAATCATATATAAATGAGTCCCAGATCAATACTCCTGAGGCTGCAAAAGAAAAGGAAAAAACATAAAAGATAGATCAGAAGCCACATTTTAGCAAAAATGTCTCTTAAGTGCTGTTGTCTGACACTATGAACTCCAATCAATGTGTCAGTATTTTGGAATTTGAAAGGAAATAGGGATCAGACCTGACAATCCAGAGCTGAAATTTGATGCTCTGGTCTTTTTGATAAACTGACAGGCAGTGAAAATTGCACACGTCTGCAGGGAATCAGGAGGAAAAAAAAGAGACAGTTTTGTAGAAAGTCTGCTTATGATTCACAAAGACCTGCATTTTATCAAAATGGATTGCTTCTGCAGTGTGTGGCAGGTTGCCTTCCTTTCTCAATGGAAGCTTTTACAGCTTGTAAACTGGAGAGGTTCGTACACATCCACAGTATCCTGTGGGTTTTGTTGCCTTGCAGTTTGATTACTCTCCCATTCTTGCAAAGGAAGAAAACTTGGTAAGAACACATTATCTAAAAGGAATTACAAAATTTACGCCCATTTTTTATTCTTTTAAATAACTGTTTACATTTGATAAAATGGGTTTTAAACCTGATCTTGCTGGTGGTTATAACTGAAAAGAGTTCTTCATTCTTCGTCGTTTCACACATTTAATCCATGGAATTTATATAGTATTTTTCATCTGAAACTTTGAAACCATGCTGCAGACATTCAGTCTGACAGTATTTTGTTCTCATAGAGAAACAGTATTATATTGCAGACTGGTTACCCAAAGACTATCCAAAGAGTGGGTGATGTGTCCAAAGCCCCATCGCCATGAAGTGTCACACATGGGAACAGAACTGCGGGCTCCTGGCACCCAGAATGACATTGCAGGTGTTGGAATGGACACCTTTAAAATACTGCCCCAGAGCCTACATCCTGCGTAGTAGCTTACATGTGCTTTGTGTGAGAGAACAAAGAAGTTGCCTCGTGAAATCTTACTGCTCCATCAAGTTGAATATACTTGCTGTGAGGGCAGCTAATACTTCTGAGTGCTTCACCCAGTCTGCAATGTTGTTTTAAAGGATAATTAATTCCTGGAATTTATGGTTTGACTTTGTCCATAAAATACAGAGATTGAAATCCCTTTTGAAATTAGCTTTTATTTTACTCAAATATTAACTGCTATAACTTGATTTTGTTTTAGACACATAAGCCTTTTGCAGTGCAGAGGAGCTGGAAGGCAACAGCAAGGGAAGATAGAGCAGAATGTGGAGAGGACAAGGGCTGTGGAGCAGAAGAAGTCGTGAACCCCAATCTGCTTCTGTCTCACTAAAGCTGAAGTCGCGTTTGTGTCAGTGAGTTGCGGGTCTTAAAATACGAAAATCCCTTCTGATGTTGTCATCACTGAGCAAAACTCTTCCTTAACTGCACTATGTCTTTAGCAGAAGGGCAAAAATAACCGTTTTACCTTAAATAGTAACTATACTGTAAGATACGGGGGAAAGCATCTGGTCTCCCTCCGCTTGTGCTTTACCACCCATTAGCCTGATTTCATGTAACAGAGGCAGTAGCTACAGTAGATCTGACCTATCACAGCCACTAGAAATTCCAGCCTAGTCTGATGCCCCTGGACTCCCTATATAAATCAAGTGCAGTTGTGTCTGAAATAATTTTCTGCCAAGGCTAATACAGCTGTTTCGTTCCTATATCATATCAGGCAGTAAGCAGGGGATGTTGTTTATGCAGCTGGAAACCTTTTGCTTGCTGGGCTCGCCGTGGCTGGAGCATCGTGGCGCATAATGTCATGTTCTACATAGGCCACTTACGGGGAGAATCGATAAGGGAAAAGTAGGACTTGTGTCATCAAGCAGGGAGGAGTGGCAGGTGGCTGCTTTAACACCGTTATGTTGTGTTCTGATGTTTCACCAGAGATAAAATCCACCTACATCTCTTTCAAGCAAGGAAAACCACCACTGCTACAAACATTTTTTTAAAAAATAAATAAGCGAAAGGTGGTTGGCTTGGTGTCTTTCCCTCTTAATGTATGTTTTCACCTTGGGGAATGGCTGCTTGTTATTGATTTATCTAGGAAAATATATAGCCTAGAATATATTAAACGTAGTAGGTCTTATTTGAACTGGCAGCACATTTAAATTTCTAGCTCGTTAGTGGAGGATAAAGCGTTAGACACTTTCAGTTTTCTTTTTACAGATAGATTTCATAAAAAAAGGGAGACATCGTTATGTGACTATTGATTTCCTAGTTTGCTTGTAGTTGTACCCGTGCTCTGTCTTGCTCTAATTTTAAAAGAATAGCTTTAAAGTGCATGCAGAAATGTAGTTGGCTGTATCTGAGGCGAAATATTTATTTTTCATTTAAAAGCTTTCAAGCATATTTATTATACCTATCTTTTAATCTCCTTTTTGAAGATTTGACCCAGAGGATCTGTGTGAGTTGACTGTCACACTGACGTGCTTTTGCTTCAATTTTGGCCAGCCTGACAAGTGAAAAATAGATGTCTGTCATGTGACAAGATGCTGAATATAAATTCTGTTAACATTTGCTCCTGAGAGATGGAAAGGGAGAAGAGGTGAGGGTTGGCGAGGGAGTGAAGGCAAAAGAGGAGTTAGGGAGGCTGGAAAAAAAAAGAGAAAAAGGGTGTTAACTACACTGAAAATCTGCAAGCCAGAAGCAGACCACTGACCAAAGCAGCAGAAGCAAACAAGGCAGTCGTATAAATCCCTGCAGTGGTAGGCCAAGCTTCCAATTAGTAAATAAAAAACAGTGCTGATGCATCTTTATGTTACCATATTTAGATATGTTCTCAAATCAGCTTGATTTCTGTAATGGCTGTGCAAACATTCTGTTTTTAGAAGGTGGTTTTGTGCGAGTTTTAGTGTAAAAATCACAGCTAACCCCTGGAGACTGAGTGCTCCCATCCAGCACCGCCTTTGCAGGCCTGCAGCACTTGCTGTTTATTTTTCTGCAATAAAGACTCTGTTTGTTTTGTTAGTCATATAACTGAGAGGGGTGAACTCTTTCTGAATCTATTCGTATTACTCATGAGCATGTCTCCTGTTGCTATTACTTTAAGCTAGTGAAAGCTCTTAGAGACTTCTCTAAGGATGGTTTAAGCTAAGGATGAGAACAAGAGAGGTCTCTAGTTCTGCTTTATTTTTTGTGGGGGTGGGGGGCGGGTTGCAC
>JAVCKT010033346.1:16187-30946 GCA_032273925.1 Rhynchotus rufescens
CTTAGATCCTGTGGAAAAAAAAAGGAGCTGAGGGTTCTTAGAGTCATGATAAAAAGCCAGGAATAGAATAATCGAGTAAGAAGAAAAATCAATTTGGACTGTAAGTAATCTGATGTCTTTCTGTGTAAGAATATAGGATTTACAAATAAAAGAGATGTGGCATATACTCTGTATCTTGAATTCAGTACAGTTTGTGCTACTGCCTCACATGACACACTGATGGCATGGTCTAAACCCTGCTGCTACAACCTGGCTGCAAAATTCAGTGGAAAATTCCTCTTGGTGGTTCCCAAGAGAGACTGGGGAGAGGTACCGAGTGGGTTCTGCAGAGATCTGCTGTAAACGCAGTGCTTCTCAGTACTCTAGCACCTTGGATGATGACACGAAGAATGCAACAGGCACCACATAGGACACCGGCTGTCCTGGCTTTTCATCTGATTCTGCTGAATAGTGAATGAGCATAAGGATAGATTTCCGTTTTCTGGCTGTTCCTGAGCTGGTCGCCTACCTCTGGCGGCCTCTGCGAGCGCCTCTTGCTGCCCCTCCTGAGTGTCCACGAGGCTTCTGCCCCGCGCTCGTCGCTGCCACCACTGCTCCGGGCTTCCCTTGGTCCTCTGGGGACAGGGGCCACGTGGCGAGGAACTCCATGCAACATCTCTGTGTTAATAAAATGTTTTTCATAAATAAATGAGCTAACCCCCCTCAAACTGAGAATTTGTATAACTATTTTCCTCGCTAATCTAAATTTTCAGTAGACTCTGCCATAAAATACTAGGTCTGCTAACGTTCGCTTCACAAGCAACTTTATCTTTCCTATTTCAAGGAGAGAGACTTTAAAGCTGTGAGGGATTGGGGGGGGGGGTTGTTTTGATCTCCATAGTCCCTCTCTAGCAAAACAAAATTCTCTTTTCCTTGGAGGCAAATTATAAGATCTTCAAAGCTAATAATTGTCCTCCGTCTTCCAAGTGTACATTGAAGCCTGGGGCCACCGGCTTCTTCCCGCTTGTGCTTCCCACAGCCCCCAGCAAGCTCCACTCTGCCGCTCTCTCTGGTGATACGTTAGTATCAATAACTTTCCCTCCCTAACACAATCAAATCCCACATTTATAAAATACTCTTCTATTTTTAGAGCGAGGGCACCCCTACATTTCTCTGGGCTTATACTCCTTTATAATGGCAGACTGGTGTTTTGATGAGGTTGTGAAGAGGGACACCCATCAGCCCATACACTAAATGCCCAAAGCCGAAATGAAAATTCTCAGGGCTTAGCTGAGTCCAATTCCCTTTGGTCTGTTGGCATCGATTTTGTCAGCATGTAGGGGAAAGAAAGAAAGACAAACACAAGCACAAAGAAAAGTGACAAAATTTAAAAAAAAAAAGGCTCTTTAAATGTATTTTTACATTCAAAGCTTTTCGTTAATTGGAAAGGGAGCCTTATGATCATTATTAAAGGGGATGCAACTGCAATCAATTTACAATTTAGATGCCAAGAGACAGCAAAGCTGTGTGAGGTATTGGTCACATAAGATTTCTCATCTCAGTGTCCGATGTTATCAAGGTGCAGCCCCTGCCAAGGCGGCTCCCCTCGTTACGGGCAGGTATCGGCACGCGCTAAATAACAGCGTGGCTGACCGCAGGAGTCAGCATCGTTACAAATTTGCAGCCTTCCTCTTACGCTTTCAGGGCGATAAGATGAATATTTCCAGGTCCTGCTTTGATAGATCGCAGCTTGTAATTACAGTCACGTTGCATGGGAACGTGGGCACACTGCTGGCTAGGACAGAGAGAGACACAGGCAAGATCGAAGCCTCCCCGTTATTTTTTCCCCTTTTTCAGAGCGTTACCATGTGCCTATTTTAGGAGTTTTGGTGGGAATGTTTTTAAACCCTTTTTTCCCTCCCTGATTTTTATAGCTCTGAAAGCTGTGGCTGTTCTGCTTTGTTCCCCTTTTAATCAATTTTCCTTTGCTCCGACCTTTATCTATTTGCAGGGCATTCACTTGACTTCCCGATATCCCTTCTCCTCCTCCCTCGCCTCCACTCGCTCCTACCCTGAGAGCTCTCCTGCCTCCAGCTCCATCCCCAGGGGCAGCCCCATCATTATCACCTCTCCTTGGCTCTCCCCTTCCCTGACAGACCGAGAAGTTCGATGACACACAGTTTCCTGCCTAAGAGGAGGCTGTTCCCTGCCGGCATTTATTTATTTAATAACTCCTTTCACAGTGGTGCCTTATACAGTTTATTGTGGAAGATACAAGAAAGGAAGCAAAGCAGTAGTTTATTGTAGAAGATACAGAGTAGAAAATGAAACAGTGGATTAGGAGGCCCAAACTCATTCTGCACCATCAGCTGCTCTGGAGTAAATGGGTCTGGGTTATAGTCTGGCAAAAAACCTAAAACTGAACTTTTGAACACTTTGCCTCAGCCCAAAATCTTGCAGTCGCACAGTCGCATAATAGAAAATGCTGATAAATTTACTCCAGAAAATTAAATGTTAAAACAAAACAAAGCAAAACAAACAAACAAACAAACAAAAGATCAGGGGTATTTCTGTGCTGGCAGGTTTTATGACAGATCAAGTATTACCTGTTCTCAGCTGGGTTTTACTGTCCCTCCCTCAGCTATCCACAAGTCTTTTTTTGGTCAGTTCTTTGCCTACAAAATGATAAAGCCTCAAAGCAAAGGTAATTTCTTTAAGTGCAGCCTCTCAGCCTTTCTTTTCCTGTGGTTGCTACAGCTGGACCTCTATAGCCACAGCCTTTACTTTGGACATTTGTTACCCCAAACCTCTCCATCGTCATAGTAGCCAACTGTGCGGCACAGTCACTTACGCAGAGCCTAAAAGCTGCCATATAAATGTCATTTCCATTGAGTCCTATAAGCTGTGACCCAAAATAGATCCTGGATCAGAATCTGCTCAGGCTCTGGGGATTATCTGCTGGGCAGCAGTACCTCCGTTGCAAAGTGGCCAGTGATGTACGTGAGTACACACGTATACTGTGCCATTGCCATGCGCAGGCTTGAAGAAGAGACATCAAAAATACTTGATTAGTGGAACATCTAACCAAGGCTTTGGAGGGGGCCTATAAAAAGCCCTGGAATGCTAATATGTTGTCCATTGTTGACTTAAGTTCTCTGAGAGTGGCAATGCAGGTGACAGTGGTAGTACAGGGGTAAGAAGGACCTCATCAGTTCCCAGCTACTCTTGAAAATGTCCCAGGCTAATAGACAGAGCAAATGAGGGACAATCACCTTGCTGGGCACTTTGCTTTTTTATTTTTTTTTCCATGATAGGTCTAATTTTCTGGACACACTGCTAAGTACTAGATTTTTCCAGCTAAACTGTCTAGTCTCCTCAAGCTATTCTGCTCCCTGGCTTTTCCACAGCAGAGAAGTTACCTTCTCCTGTCCGTTTCACCTCAGCAGGTTTGACAAGACCACGTCACATCTCTGCCTCGGGACCTTGGCATGTGTGAGACTCAGCTCCTAATCTCATCGGTTTTGCTTGCTGCATCCCCAAAGATTCCCTACTGAAGAGGTACAGACACAATTTTGGAAGTGACGGCAGACACATTCACACATCTCACACAAACAGGAGCTGTTTATTTCTGTCAGAAAAATCCTCTGGTGACAAGTAGTTAGACTGACTCTATGTCCATCCCTTGGCAGCTATCAATAGTTGTAGGTATTTGACTTAAGTGATCCTGAAAATAAGGTGGCTATGATTTATGATTTCTGGTGATAAAAAAAAAGCTAGGCCTACTGAGGTAACTTTGTGAATAGAATTTTTATATTGATTTACTTCTTTTTTTTTTTGACTGAGACATTTAATTCCACATGAAGTGAATGTTATGTACCAAATCCCTGGTTATTTACTCAAAAGTAAGAACTTCACAGTTGACTTCTTAAAGAGTTACCCCAGTGTCTCCAGGTCCATTTAGTTTCTTAGTAGAAAACATTTTCTTTTCCAAATACTGCCCTTGCTTTAAAACCAGTCAGACCTTTTCAAGTCACTAAGCAAATGTATCTAAACAATGAAGGTACAAGACTTGCTCACAGGAAGATGAATTGAATGCTCCCTCCTAAGTCATGTTGCATTTAGCCCCAACCTCCTAGGAGTGAGGGCTGAAGAGAGATACTGGAGTTTCACCCATGTGTCCTGCTCTGTGTGTAATGTTACCCGTGACAACAAAAAATACAAGGAGAAAAATGCTAAATATGCTCTTCTAAGAGAAGAATGCCCTGGAGCTAGAGAAGCACAAAGCAGCTCCCATAGGAGAGGGATAGGATTTAAAATCCTGATTGCTTTATAATAATCTCTGCTATGTTTTTTTCTTATTGTGAGTTTAAAAAGATATTTTCTACACATAAAAAATGTGAAATTTACTTGGTGTTAAAAGGCAAAAGAGTGAAGAATACATAATTTAGAAAGTCACAGGATGAGCGTTGGAAGAGTCCTGCATAGATTCAGCTAGGCATGTGATGATTTGAGAAAAGAAGCTGAGTTTGAAGGAATTTTAAACACATCTCATTTCTGAAGTGCATAAACTGCTTTAGGCATTAAAGAAAGCTGTGAGTCCAGCTTCAGAGAGGGATAGGCCAGTGAAAGACAAGCAAAAAAAGCCTAAACTAAAAAAGCCAGGACAAGTGGGAAGGAACTTATGTGATCTCAAGAGATTGTATTTTCCCAGTGTGACACGGTGGTCAACGTGTTCCCCTCGAGGAGCAGTGCAAGCCACACTTAATCTGACATAACTATGGGCTGCCATGGAAGACGAGAGCCTTCTGCCTTCATGTCCCCACTCCCACGTGTGTCCCTGTTCCTGTCCCTGCATCTTCTCGACGGATTATACAACTTGAGGGTGATTCAGCTCCACTGATCCAGCAGACTAATGTGGTTCCAATGGGATAGTTTTCTTTGGGCATTCCCATGTGGGCTGGAGACAGATGGAGAGGAAGGGGGAAGAAAACGATTTTGACCTCTTTACCTCTATGAGTTTTAGCCAAAACCTTTCTGACTGTGGAAGGATTTCAAAACTGGAAGAGTCCTTGAGGAGAGCTGTTCTTTGTTGACACGCTGATGGACCAACAGGAAGGATTCCGGGGAGGAGGAGGTGGCAGCAAAATGTGATGGAAGGGGCAGGATTCCGAGTGGTTTGAATGCTGAGCTTGTCTGGAGAGCGGGAAACCACCGTCTCAGCCCTTTTCAGGAAGCAGCATGAGCTGGACTCATGCGTCTCCCATAATCTAGTGACTGGGGAGAGTTTTTACTGAGGAAATTAAAATCTCACTTAGCTTCAACTGAGAAATATTGTTTTTTCATTTGCTGCTGTTCACAGACTTGCTGCTGATCACAATCTAGCAGATGATGTGCTCTGAAAGGTAGAGGCAGCATAAAATGCCTTGCTGAATAATTGATCACCATCCCTCCAGGCTAAGTCAATGGATGAATGCATATGCCAGTTAGGAAGGCTGTGTCCTCAGCTAATGCTCTTAATTGACAACTGCTTGATCTGAATTCAAATAGTGTGTTTAAAGATAGGTTATTTATGTGATAAAGGTTTTCGTATTTTACAGTTTTTCTTTTGCGCCTGCTTTTCTGATTAAATGTAGGCACCTTTTGGCCCTTTTATTGTTATGGGCATTTGGAAATGGATGCCTTTTCAAGAAACAGTGGTGTAAATCTTTGGTGTGATACTAAATCAATGGCAAAGCTCCTGTTCACATTACCATGCCTGCCTTTCTTATCCAGTGTGTGTTGCCACTAACATGTTATAGTTCCCCATTTTTTTAATTGGAATCGAGGGAACAAATAGAAACCCATAGCATGATGGCCCCATGTCTCATACACAAAGGCAAAGGGAAGCAATAAAGAGCTAGAGAGCTATGCAGAAGGGCTGTTGAATTCCAGGAGTAAATAGCAGAATTTTCCCACCCTCAAGCCCATCCTACATATTTTTTACTCTTTGCAGGAACCTCGGGAGTATAAGAAATTTTACCTAAAATTTTGTGTGAATTTTACCAGAATTTAACTTTCTATTCTTTTATTGTGACCGATGTTACGCACGTATTGTCTTCTGGGATTTACTTCAGACTCTGGAAAGAAAAGAAAAGCTGAGGAGATTAAGAAGGATGGGAAAAAAAGGCGGCATTTGTATCAGATGGTGTCCCTGTTTGTGAGCTCTCCTCGGCGTTTTGTCTCATCCCGGCTTCTTCCGTGTTGCTCCTCCTGAAATTTGCTGGGTCAGGCTCTTCGAGGCCCTAGGCCATTCTCTTGTCTGTTGTCTTTGGGAAGATCACTGGTTATTTGCAGCCAGCTGCCTGGGTTTTCGCCCCATGTGGCTGTCTGTGCTGTCACATCCAAACTCAGTCATATTTGTTTTACACTCACTGTGATAAGCTGATTTATTATTTCCGATATAAATTATTTAATGTGACCTTGTAAGTCCAAAGTTAACATGAATTGTAATAGGAGAGAAAATCAAATCTCATCTTTAGTCATTTTATGATTCAGCCTTTTTAAAGACATTTTTACTTTTCATTTGGGTCAGAAACAAATCCAAAGTATATACAGGTGTGTCTATGCACCGTCATACATACTGCATGTAATCCTCTACACCACAGGAATATTAATCAGGATATGAGGTCCAAGGTGAAGCTTTTGAAAGTTAGAAAGTAGTGAGTTTAAGATCCCCTTATTACTCTCTTTTCATCTATATTCTGCACTGAACAAGGCAGAGATACCACAGATGGACAATACGTGCTGATACTGCATAATGCACTTCGCATAGGGGACCGAGTGAAGGTCATATAGTCAGCAGCAACAGTGGCATTTCCTCACTTTTGCATAGCTCATTTTGCTACCCACATAAAATTCTTCTTACGCAGCCTCTTTGCTGCATTTTTTGCTAAAATTTGTGGTTGATCTCAATGAAGAAAAAACAGCCCTTTTACATGTATCCCAGGCTATGGATTGATGCCCTTCGAGTTGGTGCTTCTGGTTCCCTCCAGTGCCTCGGATCCACTGGCTAAACTGGCAGAAAACTAATTCAAGGATCCAGACTGGCCCATGGAGGGATCAGACAGAGCCAGAGGCAGGACAGGGTGAGTGGGTGAGACCACATGGCCAGATTAATCCTGGAAAAGCAAGAGCTTGGCTTCTGATGTCAGCTATGACATCAGTGCAGTTTTATAATTTTAAATTAATATAGATGTGTCTAGACACTTTCTGGCCCAGTTATCCCGTAATCATGTCTAATTATTTAATACACGGCCTCATCCTTCAAGATTGAAACCCCATGATGTAGACAGGTCCCTGCACCTCCATGTTGCAAGGTGCAGGGCAAAGTTTTAGGCTGTAAGTAGCAGGAATCAAGCCCTATATCAGTGAGGTACCACTTACATGGCGTTATTAAATAAAATCTGCAAAGAGCTTCTTTGCTTCCAGTATCTTGCCTGCTTGGAGGCAGCTTCTTTGCTTCCAGTATCCTGCCTGCTTGGAGGTTTTCAGTCTTTTGATCAGAGGTCAAATGCATGTTCTTTTTGATGATATTAAGACAATTTTTTTTTTTTTAGTGATTTTTAGCGCAACTCTCGATGTTGCCTTATTGCCACAAAAAATTGCCTTACTTTTATACGACAGGCGTGTGACGCGCATGCGGAAGCCCCGCTCAGCCCGTAGCCTCCACAGAGCAGCCCAGCTCTCTCCTCCTGGATAAAGAGCTTGTAAAAATGCAACATCAGCCACTTTTTTTGCTCCTCAGAAGTACCCACATTATATTTTTCCCTTGCCTGTGCTTGCATGTTAAAAATGCACTGGAGGTTTATGAGAAATTTCAGTAAAGTGAATCAGCAAAGATGCTTTGTAATATCTTTTTTCCTAAAATGAATGTAACAAAAATGAATGATTATTTAAAAATATTTCTTTTTTTATGGCATAGAATAAGAGTAAGATGGAGGATATTTTATACTTCATCAGCTACTTAGAATTGTAAACAAAGGTGGTGGTTTTCCTTTTTTTTTTTAGCTGCAAACAGGGAGCTGTGCAGTGATTAGCGTTAAGTGAAAGCAGTGTGAGAGAACGGGGTTTTTAGAAGCTGACAGTGACTTATCTTCACAGCTGGCACCTATTAATGCAGTGAATAATTTCTGGAAACCTGGATAGGCTCCAAAATTAACACTATCCATTAAGAAAGACCATGGAGTGCTATAATTGTGTCAGAATATTTTGGCTGCCAATAAACAAATCATTCTTAATGCTGTATTCACATCCATTAGCACAGGTTTCTAATCAGGAAAGCTGTAAATTTATATTTAATGCAACTTTGTCCAAGCCTACTTCAATACCATTGTGAAAAATAACAGCTTTCCTATCGTTTACACATCAGCATTTTTGTGGGAACAAGCCAGTTTGACATTGCAATTTTTTTTTCTAGTAACGTTCCCCTGTTAATATGTGCACAACCTCCTCAAACTGTTCACAAACGACACAATTACTTCAGACTCAGCAATGGAGCAGCAAATTACAAATTGTCCTCTAGGTTGTTTTTGCACACCCACAGAAAACTTCTTCCCTGCAATTGTTCTCAAAAGACTTGAGATTCCATCTGCTTATTTTCTTTCCCAAGCAGAAAAAAAAAATGGGAAAAAAATAAGAAACCAAAACCAATATAAAACTGAGGACTGTATCCACTTAAACTTCTTGAAAACCCAGAGCAAAGGCTTTGATTTAAGTAGAGTCACTGGAGATTTACAGGGGCAGACAAATGAGAATTCCAAGGCTTTGTCAAAGGCCGAGCTGGAATCAAGTGTAAACAACCTGGAAGCAGATTTAAGCAAGAGAGAACTTGGTCCCCTTGTTTATTTCGATGTGAATACGTGATCCTGTCTTGAAATGACGTCTGTGAAGCCGTTTAGGCTGCAGTAAATCTGACTCTGTTAACTGTCAAGAGAAGGTTCCTCAGCATGGACATCTGAAACATCCTAAGTGCCAGTGCTCGGTCGTAAAGCTGGAAGCCACACAAAAGTAAAAGAGATTCCTGCCCGGATTCTGGGGATTTAAGTGTTATAAGGGCAGCCTCCGAAAAAGGCTCTGGGAAGCCTACGGAGTGCTCTGATTTACCTCATTTGCTGAAAGAGCCAAGGGGTGACCACAGCTGGGAGCTACTGGGCACATGAAAGGCGGTGGCAGTAATGACTTCTGAAAGTCATACTTTTCATCTCTTCATGGGGACCTGAATGCAAGAGTTAGCAGAGGGTTCTGCTTTCTGGAGTCATATAACTGCACATTCAAGCAGAACTTTTTTTCCCCCAATAGACTAGTGCAGTTACCCCAATGGAACTGAAAACTGTGGCAAGTAATTAACATTTCCAAATTCTCTCTCTGCCCTTCTCTGTCTCATTTTGAGTGCTAAGACAGTGAACGAGCACTCACTTTAGCCCACATGAACTATTTCATGGGCAGCAACTTTTCTTGTTTTACAAATACCAGATTTGTAGAGGGGAAACAGTTATTGCATAGTTTGTTACCCTATGTATGATTTTCAGTTGCTTCTTAAAATAAACCTATCAGCTAATAAATTTAATAACTTAGTATTTGGTTGTTCTTCCAAGAAAAAAAAATGCTGACTTACTTTACATACAACATGTTTCACTTTTGGAAAGCTCTTGGAATCAGAACGTTACCCTTCTTCCTTGCCAATTAAAAATGAAATAAAATAGTAGATAATAAAAGAAAAAAATCACCCGGACCACCTTGTGGAATTGACTGTCTCTTTCTTTTAACTCCCTGGTTTTCCAGCTGCCCAGGTACAGCTGCAGCACACACATTATCACTGCTGTTCCTGCTGCTCCTTTTCTTTTTATATAGGAAGCATTCCCTTTACAATACTTCCTATCTTTGATAGCACTAGAAACAGACGTTTCAAGGTTGCCTCTGAACTTGAGGTTTTTGTGTGGCAACACCAGTCATTCATCAGCACATCTGAGACGCTGCGATTGGGCTGGCCAGAAATAATTCTCCCAAGCTCTTTGCTGAGGACTCGGAATGGAAGCGGCTGCACGCTGAGAGAGATCATCCTGACTATGCCAGGCCTGCCAATCTTTTCTGCGCCTTCTGAACACCAGAAAAAAAGCTTATATAATCTGTAATATTGTCATTGTGCATTGTCATATAAAAATATGACTTTTATTGTCACATTTCTAGACCTTGAATGTACTGTAAGGAACAGAGAGTACTGGAGTGTTTGTGGTACGTGTCCTCTTATGGCTGAGTGAATTGTTCCATACGTAAAACTTGGAGGCTTTTTGTGCACCATGCATTCAAGATCCTTTCTTATGGATTTGCAAATGCGTCACCTATGCCTTGGGTACAGCACTTTCTATAACAACTTACAGACAGAACATTTTTAATGCATTTTAATTTTAAACAAAAATATTAGCTACTTCAGAAATTCACCATTTGCCATTTTTTTATCCCACATATCTGTGGGATAATAATACAAACGCAAGGGTGAAACTTTATCCATAAAGTTAAATGCCTAAAATCTCACATGTAGGCTACATACAGGAGATACACATGGACAGTATGGTATTAGTGGCTTATAGAAATTACTATAGGTGATAAGCAGATGTATAACTCAGTGTATGACACCGG
Source organism: Rhynchotus rufescens (assembly GCA_032273925.1). NCBI lineage: Eukaryota > Metazoa > Chordata > Aves > Tinamiformes > Tinamidae > Rhynchotus > Rhynchotus rufescens. The sequence continues at coordinate 26,841 of JAVCKT010033346.1, forward strand.
CAATAACAAAAGTAAGTATCACCTTTCCTCACTAGCCTGTTTTCATGATTCAACTTAATTGGACAAAATCAGCCAGGGACGGTGGCTTTATCTATTAACTGCTGTCCCTGAGCACACACACAATTATCACCTGCTCCTCAGCGTTGCTCTTCTTTAGAAGACCTGTGCCTGAATGGTAGAACACTTAAGGTCCAGTTTTATAAGGAGTCTTTGGGCCAGGGTTAACTGCAAAGAAGCTGTAGACCAGACCTAAGTTATTGCTATATTTTATTTGCTTTGAATTGTCACATAGCAGCAAAAAGCAGCAAGCATATGAATCTATCTTAAAAATGCAAACACTTTTTTCAGTTCACCATATATGTCTTTTATTTATGCCAGACTTTGTGGTACCTTTTCTGTTTCTTATTGTTGTATTTCTTCCTGGTTTTTTTTGGTTCAATATTAGTAGGTAAAATTCTTTTAAAGAAAATCTCAAAGGTCAGCATTAAATTGGAGTTAATGTTTAGAATATATAGCATGATATATAATCACCTATTTGTGTATCATTAATTTAACTGAAGCTCTCCCAGAGAAAATATAATCTACATCTAGTAATGGCTACTTACATCAGAATCCAGATCCCTTTTTTTTTCCCCCACAGATTTCATTATATCTGCAACTGATTAATTGAATGCCTCAACTGAATCTTCGCTGGACAACACTGAAGAGACTAAAGAGCAAACACATATTCTTGAACTGAAGTCAACTATTTATTTTACTTCTCAGAGGTACTCAAAAAAACTTTACTACTCAAATCTAAGGCGTCTTTACATTATAAATGGAATATTCTGTTTTATTTTTATATTATCTTGTACTTTGATCTATCAGAATATTTCTCAACAGCCACAAATCTGGAATATCTAAGCAGAGAGAAAAACTCTTAGAAAGCATTAGTCTTTTTTCATCTCTAGCACTCATGAAGGTGGGCAATTTGCTGTCAATCACAAGCTGTTAATTTACAAAACCTTATATTCAGACACAAGCTGTTAATTTACAAAACCTTATATTCAGACCAGTAATTAGTCATGCATATCAACATAATCTGATGATTGAAGACTTCTGTATGTCCATGCCTCATTCCGGGCGAGCCAACGAAGAATTCCTGGTGGTTGGTCCATTACTAGCGTGATAGATTGAACTTCAATGGTATTGTGTTTCTTTTAGAAGCTATATCATCCTTCCATTGCTACAATGTCTAAAATGAAAATTGGAAAGATAATACTTGCTGTGGTGCCCAACCAATTCTATGGCTTCAATGATTATAGATTAAGTAGATTTTCTTTGAAAGACTCATCTGTCAATAATCCCAGTGTTAAATAAAATAATATCCTTCTGGCTTATAATGTGTTTTATTCAAGGCCTAGACTGCCAGACTTTTTCCGCAGAGATAAGACATGAAGAATTCAAAATTCCAAGCTCTTTTAAAATATTTTCTTGTCAGTGCTCTTTTGAACAGTTGCTTTTTTAGCATTTCATATTTGCCCTGCCTTGGAAGACATTTTTTATTCTTTTATCTACATCCTATACTCTTTTAGTCTAATCCGAAGAGCTCTATATACTTGAGTGTTCTGGTCTATCGAAGGATCTCTTATCCTGGCAAAAGTCCATCTGGTATCATTTAAACTTAAGCAGCAGAAACTCCTGTGATTTTGAACCCATTCACTCAACTCTCATCACACAAACCCAAGTTTGTTCCCCACCACAAATGCATGACCTTTCTGTGACATGATTTAAAATTAAGGGATACTTAGCTTTTGGACATGCCATCAAATTATAAACTGTAATCTGTCTTAAAACTACGACTTGAGTAAACCTCAATTTGGCAGACCAGAGAGATTATGATTCATGCTTTAATTTTATCTGTCAGGTGCTATTGCAAGCTATCCTGGCTAGCGTCCCAGGCAAATTCTTAAGAAGACAGACCATAGCTCTTGGAATATGTACACTTTTAAACTTTTAAGCTCTACCGCCTCTCTTGAATTTGACCTCCGGAGGTTGCCAAGTGAACACAGAGTCAATCAATCACTCCCTGCCACTGTCTTGTTGAGGTGCTTTTTTCGTATGTCTGCTATATCATTTGTTATCTCCTTCTTCTGGTTACACAGGGACAGACGCTCATCTGGAATTAATTGTACAGGTCAAACAGCTTGCATAAAGCTATGCTGTTTAACCCAGGCTGAGTCTAGCTCATTTTAGCACACATTAATGACAGCGTCATGGCTAAGGAGTTTCTGCTGTGTTTCTCCCTTCTAAACTGTGAAATAACTTTTTCCTCAGCAAACAAATCCAAATATAGGATTTATAGGATGATCTACAGACATAACCACTGCATTTATTTGAAATCTTCTTACATGTGTAACTAACAAATGTTCTGTTTTTCCTATATAAGCCTATATAAGCTAGAAACTCACATTATTTTCTACTTTATCTGCTTAAATATTTCTCCAGGGATGAGGGAAACAGTAAGAAGCCTTTACTCTGTGTTCTAACCAGTACCATAAAAGAGGCAGTTAACACTTCATTCTTAGCTATACTTATCAATATTTGTATGAAAACGGTAGTAGCTAAAACAGATTTGCTGAGGACAGTTTTGGATGTAAGAGTTGCCTATAATGTTACAGAATTTGCAATTAATTAAAAATAGACACTTCTAGCCAGTCTTTACATGAATTTAATCTTGGAGAAAACACGCTTCTTCTCTAAACCATCTAATTTAATAGCAAAAACATGGGATTTTATTCTTCTGAGAGAGGTATCTTAAGGCACTACATGCCCTTACGTATTTTGCAAGTGGTAACTGCCATACTCAGGCTGAGGTCTGTGTCCATGTTTGAAGGCCTAAGCCAGATGCTGGCACGATGCAAAGCTGACTTAAAGCTTGTGCTTGCGCTGCATTGACCCCAGCATTTCTTTGAAGTCGTCTCTCTAACGCTACCGTGGCGCGTGCTGAGGGTTGGTCACATTTAGGTAATGGCCACAGATGATGGCAGCTCCAGTTCAGGAGGAAAACTTGCCATTTTTTGCATTCCGTTTTGGGTGACTGTGTTCTCTCTTCCTTTCTAGCGGGCAGACAGGAGCGGTTTGGCTGGAGAGCCTTGGCACTCGTGCCATGCTCCAGTGTCTCCCAGGACATCCGCAGGCACAGCAGCGCGATGGAGGCTGCGCAGGGTCATCTGCAGAGATCACCCTGATGATCGCTGTATGTTTTCCTGGTTTCTTTTCTTTTAAAGGTTAAAAGTGTCTTTAAAATGGGAGCGCTGTGAGATGAGCTGGTCTTTCTTCTTGATTTCTGAAGGATTTGAAGAGTCTTCTACTTGAACAATTACCTATCAGGAGGAATCAGCGCGGATCCGTTAGGACTGACAGGCTCCTCCGGGAGGTTTCTCCGGCTCCAGCCCACCTGTCAGTGCAAGGGGCCGCTGTGCTCCGCGCCTGCAGGCGAAGCCTGAGGGTGCACGCACCGTTAATTAAAGAACTTTGTTATTCCTCCTCTCTCACATTTATATATTTATTTTGGAAGAGAAGCACAGCAAAGAGCTTCTACTAAATATTATGTTTTCACACAGGCCAGCCTGCAACAAGGCAAGTCTAACTAAAAGGACAAAGGGGGAGAAAGAGAGTAGTAAGATGCAGTGCATTTATATACATGTAGTGGTTACATAGTGATGCTGGCATTGGAATAACCTTAGCACAAGGAATCGTCTTCTCCTCAGGAGGGAGGTTTCCTCACCTGGCCTTGATTCTTAACCCACAGAGCTTCATGTTCTCTGGAGCTAATCCCTGTGCTCTTTGGGGGGCTGCTTTTTGTTGTTTAGATGCTATATTTTATATGCATGTAATTAAATAGAGAGGAAAAGGAGAAAGAGGGGGAAATGCAAAGTGGTTCTGACTGCACAGAGCATACTAGCATGAATTATGTCATGAAAGATATATTCTTTTGCAAACCTGAGCCAAAGCCAGTGACTCCAAGCCAAAAAAAAAAAAAAAGGTTAAGGGACACAGCTATGTCTTTCAGTTAGAATTTTATGCAAAGGGACAGAGCTGCCTCTGTGTGTGCGGGTGTGATT
>JAVCKT010033348.1:0-16059 GCA_032273925.1 Rhynchotus rufescens
ATTAACCTCTGACATCTAAAGAGATTCAGAGAACAACTGAATACAGTGCAAACATTTTGTTATTTGGACTCCTTTGCCTAAAGCGCTCCAGCAAGGTGTTCTCGGCACAGGACTGAAAAGTCATTGTTTATTGATTTCAAAAATCTAACAGACTAATTATATATTTGTAGATGACTTGACAGATTTACAAAACCACTATATGATTTTATAATGGAACACGCTCATGTTAATCTCCATCTATGGAGATAGCTAGAGGGGGCTGACCTTTATCTCATATTTAAAACACAAGCAATAACTGAAATTCATTTTCAATTTATTTTCCAATCATATAAAAGAAGGGGGAAAAAAAGATTACTTTATTGAATCTTTTTAGCTGGTAAAAGGTTGGAGACACACGGTCTTGATGCCTTCCAAGGAGCTACAGGAACGGTCTATAGGGAACAGACTTAATCGAATAAACTAATCTTTGCTGTGGAGATTAAGTAGATGGCTACAGCCGAGGAGTAACAGCAGAATGCAAAGTATCAGCAGCACCATCACCGCTTTCAAGGTGCTGGAGGCAGTAGGAGAGCTTCCCTGTCGGCTCCACCCTACTGATCCCGCAAATTCGGTAAACTTCATGGAAATTTAATAATGCCGCCGCATTGTGCGCGCCTGCTGAGCGAACAGCCCGCTGCTGCAAGGCACACGTGTGATAATCGACACGGGGGCTTGGGGCAAGACAGCGGAGCTGCCACTCGCTCCGGCCCGCGGCCCTCGCGCTCCGCAGCGTATATACGTTGTACGTCCTCAAGGTAAACAGCACCTGGAGGTGAGGATGCGTTTCAAAGCAGCTCCCGACAGTCGGCAAAGTGCCTTACTTTGTCAGCACATCTCTGCAAACAGCCTTTGGTGCCCTGGGCCAACACGCGCTGGAAGAGCAGCGTTTGCCTGGGCCGGGATCGGTCAGGGCGCGAGGGGAACGTCGCACTGCACTTTTATGTCAGCTTAAATAAAATCTAGTTATTTTCCTGGGTTTCTTGTTCCCCGTCTTTTCCATGTAGCGCTCAGAGCTGGAAATCCAGCCTGATTATGGACTGCAGGTTTGGGAGGCGATGGGCGCCTCCGAAACATCGCTATTGTGCCGGTACCGGTTGCTGCCCAAGGCTTTGACCAAGGCACGGGGAGCCAGGATGGGCCTGCAGCAGGGCACGTGCTGGGGCAGAGCCCAATGGAGAAGTACCTCACAGTAGCTGGTACAGATATCATCAAGTACTTTTTTCTTTCTTTTTTTCATCCCTAAATGCTACTGCAACAGACCAAGAATCAGCAGATTTCTTTCTATGGGTCACTGGTGTCACATATTAACTCACCTAGTCAGAAGCCATCTCCAATTCTCTCCACAAATCTTAGTTAACTCTCTCCCATCCCAACAGTCAGATAATTCTGGACTACCTAAAGATAATTATCATTATAAGATGCTACCCTCACACCCAGCAGCGTCCTGGGATGCTGCAATGCCTACAGCACAGCTCTCAGAGCTTTTAACGAGAAGAACCAAAATAAATTTCTCTGCACCAGAGCTGGGAAGTGAGGCCATCGAGAGCAAAGCAAATCCAACACTACCAGCTATCTTCTCAGAGCTTCATAGTGAGCAGCCACCTGGGCACACCCTGAGATCGTGGTGGAAAAAGGCCATTTTGCCAAATAAAACCAAAACCAATGACCTTCCAAACCCAAAGAATTGGTGGTGGAAGGAAACCTCTTACTGAATTAAAGCATGGAAGCAACGTAGCAGTAAGGTCTTGCTGGCTAGTCTTAGCCAGCAAGATGAAGTAGAAAAGGATAAGTGGGGTGACATTTGATGTCTTGTCCATCTAACTGGGGCCCAGGGCTACTCTTGATCCTGATAGCACAAAGCTCAGAGTGGCCCACACACCCGCCCCAGTGACCAGTTCAGTAATATATAAGATTCCAGTGGGAATAAGACAGAATTCCAGTGGGAATGGAGCTAACGTTGCCTACTCTTCCAACCATTTCTTTTCCAAGCTCGAGCTTAGTTAGTGTCCATTAACTGGGCTCACCTGGCCAACAGCTGCTACCTCATCAATACTTCTCTCTATCAGAAAAATTGGGCCCGTTTGAAGACTATCTGTAGGATTAACCCCAACGTCCTGGGATAAGGGCTGCCCTGCGGACAACGGTGTGATCACAGTGCTCGTGTGACCCCTGCCCCTGCTCCCCTGCCCCACACAGTGAGCAAATGCCATTAAGAGACAGTTATTAGGTTAATTTCCTTACTGGAATGCAGGACACTGATGCTGTGCTCTTGTCATTAGATCTACCTGTAGATAATGGTAATGTGCAGGAAATGCAAAAGAACCTGATAGGACATTTTGCTCGAAAATTTAAAGTGTTTCTTACTAAAAGGGGAAAATCTGTGCATAAATTCCAGTAAAATGCATTCAATAGTACAAAGTTATTAAAGGAATGCTGAGCAGAAAATCCTATGGAAGCAGAGAAATTCAGAAAGCGGGAGCACAGAATGAGAAACTAATGGTGAGGGGTGGGAAGGAGACACTGCTAGTGAAAAAGCACACGCTGAGCAGGTAAACATCATTTGCACGAGTTTCACTGTGCTGCAAAGTGAGAACTGCACTCCCAAATCCTGAGTCCCACTCACCCATGTGGCTGCTCTGATAAAATAAATAAATATATATATAAATGGCATAATGGCAAAGTCAAGTACAGAAGCAACTTCTGACCCACTTCAGCTCGAGCAACCAGTTCAGGAAGGCACCCACTTGCTTGCAAAATCCTCTTGCTAGAGGAATCTACCCTTATATCGAGGCACCTCTGTGTGTCTTTGCTCCACGCACGGCCCATCCATCACCTGACAGCACATGAACATTTTTCTGCTTAAGAACAGGAAGAAAAACATGACCCAGTAAAACACCACCACTACACGCGCTCCGGGATCTCTGTGGCAGTGTTACGAGGTTTCGAGCCGCTGTCACTATCTGTTTATTGCCAGCGAGAAACCAAGGGATTGCTCTTGCTTTCTGCTGATGGCCTCTTATCCCTCAGGGGAAAAAGCACAGACTAATCTGGAAGATTACTGGGCTATGGACCAGGCAATCACAGGCTCCCACCCTGTTCGTAGGCACACTTGGACAAACCATTTGCCTGGCAGGGAATTCTGATCCCACACATCTTCTGTCAGGCCCTGGAAAGTGGAATCCCATGGAGGCAGAGAGCTGCTGTTTAGTCACGGTGACAAGCAGCATGCATCTTATCCTGAGCAATTCCACACTATTGAGCTAGGTTGAAACAATCGGATGCATTTTTCCCTCGAAGGGCACAAATCCCTAAGTCCATTTACTTCCATTCCACACAGAAGTCATAGTTGCTTCTGCAGAGCAGGGCACATCCTTCCAACAGGCACATTTCCATCGTGTCCCCAAGCACACAAGTAATAGAGCACTATCCTGGAGGCCTGTAACCCTGCTGACATTGCTCCGGAGGCAGCCAACAAGGATCAAAGCGCTCTCTCCTCACCAGAAGGAGCTCTTTGCAGACCCTCCGGCCATGCCAAACGCTTGGCAGACTCGTGCAAAGCTCTAACTGGGAACCAACAGGACGTGCAAAGTAGTTAGAATAACCTTACTCCTTATAGCTATCTACTATACCTTATAGCTAACTACTGCTCTGCACTGAGAAAATGGGTTTGAATAGTCTGGTTTCCACCATCCTGCCCTACAGTGCTCGAGTAAAACTCTCAATTCTTTATCTTGGATGTACAGCTTTTGGGGGCATGAATCATCTCACCACATCTTGCAGGCAGAACAGAAACCCATACTCAGAAATAATATTTTACCTTAATGACTCTTGCCTTCCAAGTTTTTAAACTCAGATTGTAATATTGATGATGATTTAGTGATCTTTGGAATTCTCTCTGCAACCAAAGTGTTTGTTCTGGCAAGAAAAAGAGTAAAGTCTAGATCCCATTAACTGCCATGGCAGAAGTTTCACTGACAAAATTCACAGTGAGTTGAAAATGCCCATTATCTCTAAGAATGAAAAAGAAACTACAGAAAAATCCCCTAACCTCTGTAAGTTAGAATCTTACACATAAGAAAAATCTATAAAGAAACATTAAAAAAAACTCTGCTTTCCTTTAACAATCACTAAATAATTTTAAGTATTCATTTGTAAATGCATCTTTTAAAAATGAGTTATGAATTTTATGTTAGTAACAATACATTTATAATACATAGGGGAAAAAAAGTCTTTTTCCCTAAACTGTATTCATGTACTACATATCATTTATCCACAAATTCTGAAAAGACAGAAGAGCAATGTAATAAATACTTAGAGAAAGATTTGTGTTCTCATACAGTTTCCCCCTCCCTTACTGTTTTAGCCCTTCAACAGGTATTAGTTTAAGTGGGTTTTACTGTCTATTTTATAGACATTCCAGTAGAAAATGGAACATTTAAATATGCAAGCTTTAGCTAATCCCCCAACACACAGCCTATGGACTTGGTAGGATTATCCCTTATTATAACACTGTTAGAACTGATACAAAATTGCAGTCTGAGATTAAACACAAGAATTTCTAAAAATGCACTTCTCTGCATTTCTATTTTATCCTGTTAAAATATCTAATATTTTGAAACATTCCTTCCAGTGCTTCAAACAACATTTGATGTAGAATTCTAACATTTATGTATTCCCAAAGCATTCCTTGTGTGTTAAGCACCATACTTAACACAAAGTTAGGGTTTTTCCCCCTCAGTCTATTTGCAGTCTTCAAGGCATTGAGGAAAACAGTGGCATATTTTATTTTCATTTTTGATAGAGTCATCAGATACAGCAACAACATTTTATTTTTCTTATTAAAGCAGTTTAGAGCTGCTGTATTAAAAGCTTAAGCTCTGTCCCTGGCATTTAACATTAAATTTCCTTTCATATACAACACTGCTAGTTAAGGATCCATTGAATTGAGGGAACCAAGTTCATTTGCATCCATTGGCTATGCTAAATGCTCAGCCTAACAGATGGGAATCTAATTGCAGACCTGTTGTCTGGACATTGTTAACAAATGCAGAAGTAGCAATATACAGGGCTTCTTGGAACCAAATTTAGGCTGGCAGCAGGAGAAATCCAGTTAATTACCAACACCTGATTTTCTTGTTTAATGCAGGAAAAGGCAAAAGCAGAGACAGTCAATCTAAAAAGGACCGAAAACAAATCAGAAAATTCATAGACATTAGATCAGCCAAAGCAGCTATTTTAGAAATTTGGGAAGAAGATTCCATAGAGGTACAATGCAAAATTCCAGTTTTTGTGAAGCAGTTCCCATTTGAAAAAAATGAAATAACGTAAATGAAACCATGTAAAGAATTGCAAAAAAGCTTGCAATTAAGAATACTGCTTATAAAATATGTATGCTGAATACACCATAACTAGCAGTATTAGTATTACACTTAAGAGAGCAGGAATATGATTGAGCCAAGCTGTGCTCATTCTTTGACTTGGCTCCGAGCCTCAGAGGAGCTGCGAGATGAGGTTGTCTACAGAAGGCTTTGAAATTACCAACCTCCGTAAATTAGTTTGACATTTTGTTTGCTAAACAAAGATGCAGTTGCTCTTGTAGAAAATTATTTCTGCTAATTTCACTGCACCTCCCCCAAAAGCTGAAGGAGAAACAAAGACCATCATCTTTACGGCTAAAACCTTCCCACCACGTCCCTATTCACTGCAATGAAAATACACAGGCTACAGGCTGTACGTTCATTGATGCTGCATAGGATTCTTGCAACAATTTGACTTCCTCTCTTTCCCTATCGTGTTCTCTAGATATATTTCTGGTTTGAACTAAAGTAGTATCTATACGACCACCTTTTTGGCATCTGTGCTACAGGAAATGATCAACGCTTCTTTAGGTGACCAAAATGCAACATCAAGAAGTTATGTGATGTTTCAGAAAATGCAGATACTTTCATGAATAAGTTTCCATCCTAAATATCCTTCCTGAGCTGCATAGAATGGTTTTGCCAAGAACTGATAAATCCGCTATCACAGAACACATCACATGGTGAGGGCAAAAGACACTGCAGGCTTGATCCAAAGCCTCCAAAGTCAAAGGAAACACAGTATGGTTCAGGTTGCATACATCAAACCTTTTCTTGCAAGGATCTATTTTCCAATTTAGGACCTGTAGCACATCAATACATAATCACAAGTCATCCGATGGACTTCCAAAAACAGTATTGTCCAAAGAGGTAAACAAATGAAAATAAAATGGGAATTTATAAGGAGGGCAATTCTCCTGTTTCTTGCTTTCTTTACATTACTTGTGCAATGAATTAAATAATGAATTATAATATATATATATATTTAACAAAAACGGTCTGTGCAACCATTTCTAGACCACAATCCATTAAGATGACACTAAGTAAAACCTAGATATTAGCAAATTAAGTGAATACCCTCTCTAAAACACATATATTGGAAGAGGAAAAGGTAATCTAGATGAGATTCTTAAATAATCATTAAGATTTGTCACTAAAAATATATTCTGTTATCCAACACATGTCATTTAATTTGACTAACCTTGCTTGGGTTTAATGAGCTTTCATGGGAGCATGGGGAAAATGAACTCTTTCACAATTAAGAGAAATTTTTGTTTCTCTGCTTGTGTGATTGAAGTCCCTATTCTCCGCAGTGCTTTTACCCTTTCATTTTATGTTCCCCAAATACTTCTTCCTTTAGAAGTAATCCATTTCTTTATCACCCTCTTTGAGCTCAGACACGCCGCGCACATTTGAGTGATGAAGTTGAGGTGGATTGGAGGTGTTTGGCTTTGTAATTTCATCCTTGAATTTTGTGATTACTAACAGGACAACTTTTTTAATTTGCTCTTTTGTCTCGATTCCCCTGGCTGACAATCTGCTCCGTGAGCTAGGCTTTTTAATCAATCACCTAGATAATCAAATGTCACTGGCTATCTGCTCTGTGTAATTACTTTTGCAATTAAAAATCAACCTCAAGTTGCCTCATCTAATTAGAGGGATGGGCAGATTTTCATCGAGATTGATTTTTTAATAAATATTGACTTAAAATGCCATAATCTCATCATATTCTTTCATTTTCTTTGTACCAAAAATCAAACAAATGGAAGAATTAACAAGCAGAAAGATTCATAGGACTTCAAAGGCTTCTGCTAGTTCAGACATACAAAATCGTGCTATACAGAAGCCTAGCTTATCTCAGTCTAATAACACTCAAAAGCTTCTACCTTTTATTAGAAAAAGAACAAAGCAGTTGTACCATTACATATTTTACTTTCTAAATTAGTCCAAATTAAATGAATAAACTCTACACCATAATTACCTGGCCTATCTGTGACAAAAATATTGTATCATTTTTAGTGAATTACTCTATGAATGTCACCAAAAAAAAACACTCAAAAAATAGTATTGTGAGTTCCTTTCTCTCCAAAACCAACCCAGAGACTGTCTTTTTATTTTCTTTCCCTAAAGAAGAGTTAATTTGAGGATGCCTTTCATCACTGTGCATTGATGAATGCAAATTCACTAATATACACTATTTTATAGTTACATGAAAAAAAGTAATGTGAAAAAACAAGGCCTATGACAAAAGTCTGTAGAGAAGCAGAAGCTGCATTCTAGAAGGAAAAGGCAGCCTATGTCAGCCTATTTTTATGCCCATCAAAGCAATAAATATTCAAATAGCCTCGTAAATATTGTTCAGACTGCACGGCAGCCGGCAAGTTAACACCAAGACTGGGTTCTACCTTCTCGTCCTCAGTTCTGGAGTCTGCTCTGCTCTCTGACCTTGAGCTCCGTACACCCTTTGCAATGAGAGTTTCAGCTGCAGCTCTATGTTGTGGTGCTGCTAAGAGGAGCATTTCAGTGGGTGAACCTCAACTCCTCATGCTCCCTAACCTCCTTAGGCTCCCCCGAACTATTAAAGTAGCACATCTCCTCTTGTGCAGCTGCAGACCTGTGCTACGTGCAATGGCTAGCTGCCTACTTTCTTCCCATGTCCCTTCAGAAGCTTTAACACTCAATGCTCTTGGCCCTTTGGCCAAGAGAAGGCAGAAATGCTGACTGTCTTCTTGACCCCATGCGCACTGGTGATCTTTGACAGCTCTCCAGAACTCACTTGGAAAGCGGCTGGATATAAAATATATGGAAAGCAAGACAACTGTGACTCCTTCTTGAACACAGGTGGACAAAAATAAACATGAGTATTACACATCTGCTAAAGAAACTAGTTTGCTTAGTGCTTCTTGGTGACCCCAAGACAAGCTACATCTCTAACAGATTATGTCCCTCATTATCCAGATCTCTGTAGTTATTACTGTTTAAAATTGATGAATGGACTCTAAACATGTTATTCTGCTTGAACTATAGTGATGGAACAGGATACTATCCTTACAGTTGCTCCACGGGTATATTATCATACTTTTTACTGGAACTTTACACAACAAACGGTATTTCCACTGGAAACACCAATAACTAAAGAGCACTTCAAAATACCCATTGAGGTACTCACTAACTTTTGATCTTCTACCATAAGAGTGTAATTAAGAGAGATGCTTTCAACAGACAAGGTATTTTTCACTGTAGTACAAATGTCTTAACTATACTACTCTACTAAAGCACACAACTCCCTTCTCCCTTTTATTGAAGGCAAGCTATCCCAGTCAAGACAGCAATAACTATCAGCTTCTGAAAGGCACAGGATAGGAGGAAAGAATATAATCTCCTCCTCTTTAGATGAGCTACACAAAGTCACTGTTAAGGTATTGCTACCAGCCTGATAACAATATCCCAAGTACTCGTAAACAACAACATAGTATTTGGATTCTGCAAAACAGAAAGCCTCACATTGGGTCAGCCACCCTGAAACAATTTCCTAGCTTTTCCATGAGAGCTGCTCAGCTCCTTAGGAGTCAAGTTAACTTTCCTGTCCCGGTGTGACCATGGAGAAGCAGCAGTGAAGAGCATCACCTTGGTCTCTTTACCAGTCATTGCATTGCACTCTGCAGAGGCCAAAGCGAGAGGAGATGGTGGGCTTTGAAGAGGGAGCAGATCTGTGAGCCATTTGCTTCTCTGTTTACTCAGGGAGAGGAATGCAGATACTAATCACGCTGCTGGGCTCAGTAGCAGATGTAAAAGTGGCAAGCAAGCCACTCTGCTCCTCTCGCTTGCTAACGGCATACAGCCCTGCACAAGGGCTGCGGAAGGCTGGAATTCACATCTTCACAAAGGATGGGCTGAGGAGAGCCCTCTGTTCTCCTGATGCAGCAAGTTCTGCAAGACAGGAACTTCCCCATTACCTCATTCCTCAAGCTAATTAATTTCTGTATTTTTCTCAAAAGGAAAAATTTTGTTTGGCTTTGTCATCTTCCATACCTGGAACCATACCTACCTTAAGGTATGCTTCCATACCTTAAGGTACCTTCCGTACCTTAAGAGACATTTGCAGCATCTCATACATCCCCTGCCTCCTTTGCTACTCTTGTTATCTCAGCATACATTTTCTCCGGCCAAAATCACACAAAATTTCAAGTTGTAACTCCATGCAAAAAGAACAGGAAGGACCTAACCAGAAGAAACAATTCTGAATAGGTCAGAACAACAAATCACATGGAAAAACAATAAACTTAGTCCCCTGGAAGAACTTTTAAATATCTTTTAGCATGTATCAGTATTCTATCCTTTTACAGCAAGGCTTCGGACAGAAAAAGGAGGGGAACATTCAGAAGCCTCTGAGACGTTAAGAGAAGTCTCTTTCCCAAAGCAGATTATTAGAATCAGAAGCTCCTTTTACTCCTGAACACCCAACATGTTGAAACAGATCAGAATGTCCTGATGTTCTGCCCCATGTGACTCAAATGACTTCTATACTCAAGACACAGGAGCATGTACTAAATCCAGAGGAGAAGACCCATATTTTGGGGAATGAGGCCATTCACCACACCACAGCACTGCATCTACAGCAGCCTCTACCATGGCACAGAATTCCCATGCCCTGGGTACGCATGTTCTACTGTTAATGCATTTAATATTAAATCTTAAATTCTGTAATATCTCTTAAATATACAGAATACAGAAGAAGCCCAAGTTTTCCAGATTTTTTTTCTAGAATGCATTCACCAGAAATTGCATAATGATTTGAGAAGTTTCATGAAAAAGATGATATAAAAGTTGTAAAGACACAATTTTTTTTTTTTTAAATCAACATTGTAGTCCTTGAGAGGTTCTCAGTAATTCACCTTCCTCTTAATGCACTATAGAGCATTGGGTACCTTAGAAAAAAAATTGTTATAATGCAAGTATTATGTAAAGTACTTTTCTTGCATTTGGTGATAATGCCATTTTTTTTTCTCAACAAGGCAGGCTTCTAATATAATAAATTTATGGTAAAATAGAAAAGGAAGATTAAGAATTGTTTTACATTCTGCAGTGTAAGATTTCTAGTTATATTAGCATTTTGAGGAGGATTTATTTGGAGATTGAGGATTAATTCCCATGAAATCATTATACAAATTTCAAAATGTCAACTACTTTGATAGAGCTTATGATTTTATCTTCTTATTTTGACAGGCAACTGTGTAAAACAACTTCTGAGTAGAAGCTGCACAGAAATAAAGCAAGGGTAGGATAAATAAAGACAGAATGAACCGCACAGGTTCCCTGATCAGCTGTCTTTTTATTCTGATTACTTGTAGGACAGAGCAGTAATAGACATTTTCCTTTGCACAAAATAATAAGAGCAGTACTTATCGCTTGTTGCCTACAGCTAGTGGCAAAAGGAAATTAGAAAAGTCCAATGAAGCTGAGTAGTAATTAATCATCATACAGTGGGGCCTGTCAAATCAGAGGGGTCTTTCCAGCTGATAATGCTGCCCAGCACAATTTAGACTGATAGAAATTAGAATTCTTTTTCCTCTGGCAAAAAACAAAAAGACTAGAGTTAGCACAAATGTGGCCAACTGCTCACTTTAATGACTGCCTGACCCATTTACAGTGGATGTCTGCATCAAGTTTAACCCAAAACAAAACTGAAGAAACATTATACATTACCAAAAAAAAAAAAAAAAAAAAACAAAAAAACAAGAAACCCACATAACTATTCTCTATATAGAGCTTAAATACTGCTAAACTGCTGCTTTTTAAAAAAACAAACTGATAGTTTTTCATCAGTGCAGAAGAAGGAAATACCAAAATTCACAACAGGCAATTCATATTCTTCTGAGATGCATTAAATAAAACAGTATCAATATCAGAATCAGTCTCTTCCTTTCAAAGCAAGGCAGTCTCATCACTCCCCACAAAAGACACGGTAATTAGCAGAATTGGAGGGTTTTTTCCCCTTCTATCAAAGCCAAAATTTTGCCAGTGACCTTAAAGGAAACTTCATTAAGTCTTGACTAAGAGAGGACCTGATTTCAAGTTGACCCAGACAGGTGATACCTTGTATAAGGAGCTCTCTGTAAATGCACTGTGCAAAATGCAGCCAAGAGCAGCATCCAGGTAGGCAGGGGCCAAAAAATAAAGCAGCCAAATGCTTTGTGGGCAAGTAGTGAGGACCTGCTCAGAGGCAAAGCTCAGCAGAATGGCAAATCCTTGGCCCTGCTTGCTTGGAGACTGTCCTTGTTTCCCCCAGGACACTCACCTCAACCTCTTCGTAGTTGTCCTGCTGCCAAAACGAGACACTGACCTTTTTCAGTGGCATTGGAGATGAACGAGAGGAAAAAGAAGAAGCTGAATAGCGTCCTCTTAAACCCATCCACCTCCTGCTCTGGAGCCACCTGAGTTGTAATCAAGGCTAGCCATTTCCAGGTGAGAAATGCTGGTTTTGCACCAATAGCTCCTAATGGTCCTGATGAGGCTCACCTGGGGCCACATCAATCAGGATCATCAGTCTTCAGGATCATGAGTCCTATCCTCACAGTGTTGCAGAGGAGCTGAGCTCCAGCCTCACCACAGCCCCTTCCCTAGCCATGGACCCCAGCGGGCTCAGCCCAGCCCCATCGAGGTTCCTTGTTCAGGAGATGTTCAAAAGTGCTGGTAGAAGTAGGCAGAGGATCCTTATGGAGAGGACAGCAATATAACTATGAGAACTACATAGGATGAGAGTATAGATACTCCTGCTTAGCGCTGACTTGTCCTTGAAGCCCTCACAGAAAGGGAAAACTAAATGAGCCCTTCAGAAATCAAAAGCCACCAAGAATTGACAAAATCCCTCATTCGCAAAGGCTAACAACCAAATATACTCACTGTGGCTCTTTTAAAACCGAGCAAGTTATTACTAAACAAATCCAAAGCACGGCTGAGCAGATGACAAAAGCGATCATCCTGAAGAGCACTCTTAATATTACCTGTAGGCCTGCTGCCATAAAAGTGCAACCCTAACGCAGGTACAGAAGCTATCAGGCTCTGTCAGGGAGCTAAAACTGTCTGTTATGCTGCCACAGAAAGTGCATGGAAGAAGTTTTAGGCACACACAACGAACGGGCCAATTTAATGCATTTACACCTGAATAACATGGCTATATTTCTTCCTTGTGTCCATGGATGTAAGGGATTCCATGCTGTCACCTGAAGCATGCATACATGCACGAGAACCTCCAGCAAAATGCCTCTGTGGCCATAAAGGCTGTATAAATCTGAGTCCACGTATCGCGACTTAGAGGGGGTTGAGGGGAGCGCAGCATGTGCAGATAACAGAATTAACATGTGAAAAACACATTGTTTTCCTTTCATCTGAGGTATAACACAGATTCATTAGGAGATCTGCATGCTTCTGTACCTTTCCCCCACTACTAGAATGAATGAGTGCTATTTACATATGTCATTAGTGGGAAAATCCCCCACGGAGGACTGCACTGAATCCTAATTTGCACTGAAGAAAATGCTTTGTATGATGCAAGACTGTCAAGTGCTCTAGTCAGTGTAAATGCATGTTTAATCACTGCAAAAGGTTAGACATGACACAGTGCAAAACACGTCAGAGAGAATCACAGCCAATATGAGCTGCCTATACTCACCGGCGTTTTGATCAGCAGAATTAAAAAGGCAGCTCAGCAAGCGAAATATTGCAAGAGCAACAACAAAATGTTATGTTTTGGCCGTACAAATTAAACTTAGCTCAAACACAGGAAACCGCATCACATCCGAGCCTAATGCATTACAACACTTGCCTCCTTCCCACCCTGGTCTGTACCTACCCTGTGCAACCACGTGGACAGGGCTGGTAAAGACGATGACAAATACTTGAGAGGCAGAATCCCACGTCAGGTTTTTGGGTGGAATAACTTGAGGACTTACTTTCTTTTCATGCTCACTCTCAACAGATCCAATCCATTTCCTGGAGTTTTGTCAGCTTCAGGACTGCAGGATTCCTGCTACATTCGTGCATAAAGCAATCAAAAAAGCATTTTCTCAAGCACGCTGTTTGCTAATACTGTTGATGATCATTTTTCCCCAGTCTGGGATGTTGTTACTGTCTCCACAGAGCTATTATGGGGTGCTTCTGTGACCTTCATCAAATGCTGTGACCTGCGTAATGCAGGAAATCCGACCTGCAAGACCTTACAGTTGCTCTTGACACTAAACCCACCGAATCCCCTCGCACGTCAAATAGCAGCCGCGCTGCATCATCAGCAATAGGCTTGACAACATGTAAGGCTACAACAGAAACATTGACCCTCCTTTGGACAAAAAAAAAAAAAAGAAAGAAGAATTTTAAGAAGAATAAGAAAAATAAGCAATGAAAGCCACTGTAAAACTTTATCCTCTTTACAAAAATATCTTAGTGGTACTGAAGGATAGGGAAGAAAAAAAATACAAGCACCACTGAAATACTGTTACTCTGCGGAAAATTAATGCCAAAATATTTGGCTTTCCTAATTTCCATTTTTCATTTGTTCAGGATTCTGCATAGCCTGGAGTAAATTACAAAGCTCTTGTCGATTCCACTGGCACCAGATCAGGACTATTTCAAATTTACCCCTGTGAAAAACTGCAGGCCTGTGCATCACCAACACATCTCTGCGCCTTCATCCCCTTCGGATTCTAAGTTAGTCTATTTATGAAGAAATAATACAAGATTTCAACATTGAAACAACTAGCTCAAATTTCATTATTTACACAAATCTGGAAAATAACCACAAATAAGACTTCTGTACACAAGGCATTGTAGCATAAAGCACGTAGTCATAGACAAGATGCAGAAAAAAGTCCTCAGTCAATAGAAGATGAGGAAGGAAGACCACACAATTATTCATTAAATGTGTAAATATTTTTTTTTAAAAAAAGAGCAAAGCAAAACGGAATTATTAAAGAAAACAACCCAGTGTTTCCAGAAAAAACTCTAAGTCTTGGAGGGAAATATTTAAACATCCAAAGAATTTAAATCGTGTTGTGAGAGAAGCTATTTAGGCCACCAGAAGATAAACTGCATATAAATCAAGTATATGCACTCTTCCCCTGCTCTTCCTAAATTAAGTATGTACTTAAATCCCACTGACTTGAGTGAATACATTTCCAAGGCTAGTTTGTATAGAAATAGGTGCACCAGACTGATAATATACCACACTCTTAGGTTACATAGTGGCTTAGTTGTGAGGCAAAGCAGACTTTGTGCTGCTCTTGAGCATTCTGTCACATAAGTATTCATGTATTTAAAATCAAGCACATACTTAAGCATTTTGCTGAACTGGAGCCTTACAGCAACTTAGGATCAAAGTTTGAGTATCATGAAAGCACATGGCTCCTCTTCCAGAGTTTGGTAGCTTAAAATACTGCCAGTTTAATGCTAAATGAACTTAATGGAATCCTGCTAGGGTAAAAAGATCCTCTCAGCCCTCAGCAAATGTGGTGTTGGATTGCTGCCTTGTCCTCCATGCATCTGCCTCCCCTTTCTCTCTTTCTCTGGTTTCCAAAAGGTCTTCTGTAGTGGTTAGAATGGCCTGGGCAGGTCAGTGAGCCACCTTGCCCATCACTAATCCATCCATCCAAACAAATCTGTAGACCAAACAAAAGGAGTTCCCTTAATTAGCCTCCTGGTCTGACGCTACTTGGCTGGGTATTTAGGAAGCGATGCTCAAAGCACCTCTCAGTGTGCTGCCTTATTCCAAGGCATAGATAGGGGAACTTCACAGTTCCCTGCCCAGCATCTGCCTGGGAAAGCTTGTTTGCTAAGGCAACATTTGCCTTCACAGGGAAGACAGCCCTCTCCTTGTTTAAATACACGCCTCGAGTTTTGATTTCCACACTGTTTCAAGCAAGGGGCATGCAGGCAGGAGACTCTTATTAAACATCTATGGAAGTCAAAATCTCATAAATCATTAGTTGACCTGTTATTGCCTTCCATTCATCCTCAAAACCACACAAAAATTAGCAACCTCCAACTTGAACTTTGTTCCAGTATTCATCACACTACTGCAGCAGACTTAGCTGATAAAAAAAGAGACAGATAGAAAGAAGTAAAGCAAAACACTTTTTTTTTTTTTTCATTAAGAAACCATATAATGTTAAAGTGGACAGCATCTGAAAGCATACATTTATAATGATCCAGTCTATGTGAATACCATCTTTCCTTCAGGATACTGTTAGCCAGCTCTCTTGTATTCAGCTCTACATTTACATATAGATTGAACCTTTCTAGGAAGCAATTTTACACATTTTGTCTTAATATTTTTCTCATTAGCATTGCACATAGATTAAGCATTTTGAGAAGCAAAAGACATACCTGGATATCATCAGCACAGTTTCTACAGATCATGTTTGCTTTTGAAGAAAAATATTTAATAAGAGCACAGAACTGGTCACAAGTGGATTTTCAAGAATCAGATTAAAATTTTACATAAATTACTCTGGTCCTCTTAAAACAAACACTTTCTTAATTACCTCCTCTGGTAGTAAGTAACAATAGAAGAAAAACAACAGCAAAATTGCTTGTAAAGCAAACTTCTCTCACCGGGCTCAGTATTTCAGTAAGGATCATTAGTCCTAATCAATCGGAGCATTTAATCATG
>JAVCKT010033350.1:13009-26209 GCA_032273925.1 Rhynchotus rufescens
CCCTAATCTGTCCTGGTGCCTGGGGTTATTCCTCCCCAGGTGCAGGACCCTGCACTTGTCCTTGTTGAACCTCATGAAGTTCCTCTCTGCCCAACTCTCCAGCCTGTCCAGGTCCCTCTGAATGGCAGCACAGCCCTCCGGAGTGTCGGCCACTCCACTCAGCTTGATATCATCTGCTGACTTGCTCAGGATGCCCTCTGTGCCCTCGTCCAAGTCATTGATGAAAAAGTTGAAGAGCACCAGGCCCAGTACTGATCCCCTAGGGAACATCACTGGCCACAGGCCCCCATCTGGACTCTGCCCCCTTTATTGCCACCTTTTGAGCTCTGTCATCCAGCCAGTTCTCAGTCCACTTCACAGTCCATTTCACTGTCCACCCGTCCAGTCCACACTTCCAGAGCTTTCCTAAGGGGATGTTATGGGAGATGGTGTTGAAAGCCTTGCTGAAGTCGAGGTAGACAACTATGCTATCTGAAATGTGCTAATGTAAAGGTCAGGGAGAGTGTCTGTGCAGCCCCAAGGTATCCCGTGGGTATCCTGTTCCCTGAGAATGAGGAGCTAGTCTGGTATCTTTTGAGGCTGACATCTCTCTCTCCCATTACTCCACTGCCGGAGGAGTTCTGTTCACTTTACTGGGATTGTTTCTACAGGGATGCCCTTTTCCTTCTGTGTTTGTTCAATACCAAGTGCCAGGACCTTTGCACATCTCCACAGACAGTGTGATTACAGGGTATCAGGTCTATCTGGTCCTGAGACAGTGCTGTCACCTCAGGGGCAGAGAAAGGAAAATATCTACATAGATCTCACTACCATTTACAGACTCTACAGCACAGGGTTTGTTACCACTTGCGTCTACAAATACTACATCTGTGCAACTTCAGTCCAGTATGACAAGTAACCTACTGCTCCTCTCACTGATAAATAATGCCAGATAAACTGTTCAGGTTGGACTATTGAAATGCCACATTAACAAAACAAAAAACTTGAATTTAATAGCAAGAAAAAGAATATGTACACGATAAACAATGTGGTGCAATGTTGATCAAAAGGCAAATATACACAGACTCATTTGAAGTAACGAACTCTTACTCTATTAATTTCAAACCTGTAAAATGGGCCTCCGTACCTCTCCCAAAATAAGTTTTCTTCTAGTTGTGATTCTTTCTACAGTAAAATATAGAGATGTTTTCTACATTTGAAGGTCTGTGTTCCCATCTATGATTTGTGACCATTTTTAATTCTTCTTGCTTCTTCTGATGATCATGTTACTTCCAAATATCTTGATCTCCTTGCAGTTAAGGAAGCTACTGATGCAAACTATAGCTCCAAGTGTGGGTGTTGCACGGACAGTTTGACGATGTATTTGGGCAATTCTAGCCACATACTCAGTGGGAAAAGTCCTTGTTATTGTCATCCTATTAGGCATCCAAGGAAATACTACAAAAAATTGCATACAAACTCACCCTGAGAAAGATCATTCTTCTCATCTCTGGCTCCAGCAGGATCAAGAACAGAAGGGGATAAGAAAAAGAAGAAAGAAAAAGAACAATCCAAACACATATGACAAAACGTTTGACACCTCAGAAGGGATTTCATTTGTTTTCGCTGTCCCAAGTCCCTTACCCTTCTTCTTGCAATTCTTCCAGAGGCCAGGCTGCCTGCTGTGGTGAGGATGGTGTTTGCAGTGCCACAGTGTTGTTAGACTCTCCATCGTGGCACAGCAAGACCTGCTGCAAACTGTGCACTCTCTTTTGGGTTGTGGGACTCTACTGTTGGTTCACCCACTACCAGCAGCCCTCACTTTAATAGAGCTTATTGACCTATGTGAAAAGTTTTTTCCTAGATGAAAAAAAAAAAAAAAAAAAAAAAAAAAAGCACAGGATCTCCTCTGTACTGTGACAAAACAGTTCACAGGCTGAAGGAAGGGAGGGCTGGAAATAGATCATTAGCACAAACCAATCTTGGAGTCAGAAGTGACCTGAAATCGCTCTTGCATGGGAATGTCTCCCTCAGTCCATCTCTGGCAATGTGTCCTCCATGCATGTCATCAGCTCTGTCACTTTCCTACAGGGAATTACTAATGGGCTGGGATCTCTTCTTTTTCCCCCACTGCCCTTTCAAGCCGGTCACGGCCATCCTCATAAATCTGCCAGGATGCTGACAGCCAGACTGCAGCTCACGGGGGCTCTGGGGACTTGGAGTGATATTCCTTCTGTTTCAGCTCTTTCCAAGACAGCCATTGATTTAGGAGGAAGAGTTTCCTTTTAATTGCTTTAACTAAAAAAAAAAAAAAAAAAACAAAAAAAACCCAAAAAAAGACTGAAAAAGGGAATAGGAAAGATATGGCACCGTGATCTTCTCTATTGAAATGGCTGCAAGCACAGGTTGTGTCCCTGGAGAAACAGGCTTTCCAGGCAGTGAAAGGAGAAAACAAAGAGAAAGAAATGGACCGGGGGACTTCACTATTTTCCTGTGGATTTGATAGAGTGCCACACATGCTTTATCTCTACCTAAACGTCTTGTTAGCGAAGAGCCATTTATTTATTTTAGAACATATTGATAATGAATGCTCCTAGCAGATAACATAGTCTCAGACCAAAACAAGGTTTTCTGTTCACTCTAATCTCCTTGGTTGTATTTCAACTAAGACTAACTGTAGTATTCTTCTAGTTTCTTTGCTGGACCAGTGAACTGCTGCCAACTCTAATCACTCTGGCTCACACCAGACATTATTTCTATTATCTGGATGATTCTAAACCGCCCTGTCTTCTGCAAAAAAAAAGGCAGCTTGATGTTATCTGAGGGACTATGCAAAGTCTACACATATAAAGGCAGGCTGAGCAAAAATCTTGTATGTCACTAAGGGCACATCATACAAAAGCAGCTTGGAAATCAGTATGTCGATCTCTGGTCCTAATGTGGGTAGAGGAGATCTTTGCTATGTTGGTCATGTTAAATGCCATGAAGGATGAATCTCCAAAGCAGGGAGGTTATGTATGGGTGAATTCTCTCATATCGGGCTCTGTCTTTTGAGGACACAGAACCGGAATGAAAACCTTACAGAAATACATGCTTTAGAGTACAGAGTGCTTTAGGGATTGTCCATATTCCCACTGTGGGAGTTGTAGCAAGAAGGCAGGTTGATCATTTCAGGGCATAAAAAATAGTTGGCAATATTGAAAATTTATGGGAAGACTCACATGTTTGAAATGTTAAGATCAGGTATGATAACCTCTCAAGAAATTAAAGGACAAAAGGAAATGAGGAAGAATCACTCTACATTCTACAGAATGTCATTCTCTGCACCAGTGAGTCAATGATCTTAAATGATAAGAGAAAAAGCACAAGGGGACATGCCATTTGAAGACTCTGACAGATCATCAATTTTCACAAGGAACAGAAAAATCACCTTTGTTTGCACCTATCTGTAATGCATGAACATATGGGACTTAATATGAGTGCAATAGAGCAAAGTTCTAAAGCCAGCAATACTACACCAGCTCTGGAACTTAATATAAGGTATTGTTTTCTAATTCAAAGAGTGGTTCATCTAGCATGAGGAATTTTTTTTTTTTTTTTTTTTTGTAGCTCTTAATGACAGGGGAAGGAGAACTGGGACCTGAAGATGTTGCTTAGTCACAAGCAAGAGTGATTTAGTTACCCTTATTTTATTTCAAGACAACATGAAGTCCAAAACAATAATATCGATATTTGATACTTTAAAGGGAACATTTCTCAGCACAGACAATAATTATGAGCCCAGCTGTCTGGGAGAAAGAATTGAAACAGAAAATTGTTAAAAATAATCAGGAACTGCTTGTGGATATTGGCTGATGTTGCAAGAGAAGGCTGCAGTCATAGAAGGCTACACTTTTTTTTTTTTAACACCATCTTTTAGAAGGGAAGTGAAAGCAGTTTCAGAAATAGATAGATGCATATATGAACTAGACACATTAAAGCCTAGAAATGGCAGAAAATTAATTAAGGAAGCAGAGTAAGTCCACCACAATTTAGGATATTAGGAAGAAGGAAAGATGACATCTCACATTTAAACGAAGGGATACTTAATGCAGGGAAGAAATAACTTCATAGAAGACTTCAGTAATGGCATTCATAATCAATTAAATGTGTATTCTCATCACAGGACTGAAGGACAGATGCCAAAAAAAACTTTTAGATATCTAAGAGAATAAGGGTGAAAAAAATATGTATTTCACACTCTATCTACTCTGTTACCCTCATTTCAAGAAGAAACACTTTAGAAACAGAAGAGTCTTCACAAAGGAACTGTGGGAAGGTTAGGGATCTGACTAAGGAGCAAAGGAACTGTTTAGTTAAACTAGGTAGTTTACCAGAAGTGACAAGTGATTTGATAGCAGTCGCAAGTATTAGTGACAGGTAAAGCCAGAGTGGTAATATTGAGCTCTCAGACCTAATCTTGGGTCCAGTGGCTTCAGTTTGAAACCAAGCAACTGAAAATAGCGCTAGATGAGGTAGAGTTTCTGTACTGGACATTTTTTTTATTCAAGTCTGAACATTTTTCCAAGGTCAGAGAGAGAGGTCAGTGGTGTGGGCAAGGCACCAAACTGCTGCTCAGAAGATACAGCTTCAACATTAGATACAAGGGTGAATCACAAACCCCACGTGCACTTCATTTCTTCACCATTAATGTGATAACGGGAGCACTGACTGTTTTTCCTATTGGATCGCAAGGTCTTCTGTGCAGTTGTAATCTCTGACTACATACAAGGACAGAAATAAATTCAGTGAGGTCCTGGGCTTGCCTGATCTCTGTCAGTGCTACTATAATGCAAGTAATACTGTCACTAGTCTTTCCATTTGTTAATTCACATAACTGCAGATGTGAGAAAACTGGAGATTTCCTGGTGTTCCAGTAGCCATTACACAAGCTCCAGAGTGGACTTATGAATAAGTTGGTTTTCGGCAAACACACAGTGAAAATGCAGCTGGATACCGACTCACAGCACTTTGGGACTTTGCCGAGTGCTTCACAAGCACTGATGTTAAGCTGCAGTGAGTGCAAACTCCCCTTTCCCCAGGAATGTACAAACACACAACTTCAGGACATTTTCATCAAGTTCTGCCAAACCTGGATTTTTGCTGGAGATGGAAATGGAAACAAAATCCATCACATTTTTCAGCATGCTGTCTGCTTCAAAGTTGTCAGATTGAACTTACACTGAGGTGGCACAAACTGCCCTTTACCATGGAGGGTTGCCAGGCCTAGAAAGGGCTGCCAAGGTGAGACCGTCTGGTGGTTAAATCTCATCTGCCCAGTGCAGAGAGGACAAGGGCTGCGGGCAGGCCAGCTGCAGCACAGGCTGAAGCACAAGCTGTTTACTGGGGTGAGCATAAAGCACTCCAGAAGGGCAAGACTCTGTGTTCCTCCTTTTGATCCTATTATCATATGACAACATGATTAAAGACAGGGGAAAGGCAAGGCCCTCATCGAAGAAGCGAAGGGGTGTCAAACCACTAATGGAAACTCAAAGAGGAGACAGAAAGTTTAAAGGAACCATGCTCCCTTCTCTCTCTGGGGCAGGGAACGAGGGGAATTCCAGTGCCTGTGGAGCCTGCATGGAAAGGCACGGCAATAGAAACAAAAATATGGGGCAGAACTCAGAAAAGTAAACCTGGTGTCAGCTCCCCATTTGTCATCTGCTGGACACATCCCTCACACACGCACCTGATTTTCCTGGATTGTAAACTTGTTTTAGGTTCCTTTATAAGCCCTCAAGCCCACACTAAGAAATAACTTCAATCCAAGGGGAGCAATCATGCATAGCTAGGACTTGCTTCAAGCAAGAAGCCAGGCCCTGGTGCCCAGTTCCTGGGCAGCAAAGAGGCCATTATGGGTCCCCTTGGGATGTGCCATTCTCCCTCCATAGGCAAATTTGGAGCCCTCCATTGTGTGCACCCACTGGTGCAGAGCTCAGAGCAGCACAACACCTCGCACCAAGGGGCATGGAGATGCATCGACAAAGCAGTCCTGGATGAGGAGATGGCATGGTGCAAGCTGTGGCTGCCCCAGGGAGCCAGGATGAACACCAGGGACCAGAACAATCCTCCTGGAGACCAGGATGGGCCACAGTCCTGGATTCCTTCTCCTCCCCTATTTCAGTCTTATGATACAGAGGTATAACAGCCAAGTCCTTGCATTACATGGTTAAGACTGGAAGATCGGCACTCGGCACACAAGAGCCGCCAGCTCTGCAGCAAGGCAATGGGAACAGGGTCACTGATCACTGCTGAAACAGACCCCTACAAATCCCACCTATAGGATCACACAGAGGAAAGCAGGGAAACCTCCATCCTGTGCAAGTGGAAAAACTTTCCCTTCTTGGATGATTTCTACTACTCCCTGCAGGGTGATGGGCCACCTTCTTCAAATAAGATGCTCTTATAAATCAACAGTCATAACAGCAAGACTGTGACTCTCCTCTTCTGTGGTCATAGCACTTTCACTCCTCTTCAGCCCAAATAGCACCAGGCTGATGCTAAATTGTGACAACAGTGATTTCAGGATATTAGGAGACGGAGTAGATGGGAGAAAGTGCAGTTAAAATAAGCAAAGCTGTAATTACTCTAATTATTAAAGGGAGAGTTCCTTCCTTTCTCGGTATGCAACTTCTCTATATAAAGCCTTTTTTTTCCCTTTTATCATCTCCTATTTTCTTTCCTTCACTTTCCAGCATCTCAATTTTTTCCTTTCTTTTACCTTCATAATCAGTTTATTTCCTCTTTTTTTTTTCTCTCTATCCCCTCTTTTCCCTTTCTGTCCCACCTGAGCCATCGTCATACTTTGTGTTTCATCCTTTATCTAATCACTGGGTAGGTCCTGCAACTTTATGATGTTAGGATGATTATTGCCCTGGGGCTGCAATGACTTGAAAATCTTACTCTCCTGGATACAGTTTCAAATAACTGAAGCATAGAAAGGCATTGAATGCTGACACAAAAGAACGGCCTCACTGTGGGGGACATTTCTGCTGTGTTTCCACTTCTCTCTGGTTAAGACCACAGGGAAACTGGGACTATTCAACAAAGCTGCTAGGACCACGTCTAAGAGTTCAACTCTCCCCTTGCCTCTCTAATAACAATGAGTTGAACAAGTTTGAGTTCAGGCTGATTTTGGCACAGGCTCTCACAAGCTGGATGTGTACCTTTGTGATACACAAGCACTGTAAAGCAGTCGATGAAACAACCAAACAGTAATTAAGTTTATAGATAGATAAGATAACTCTGAGTAACCAGCAGTAGCACAAACAGCAACATGATCTGGGAGGGGAAAAAAAAAATAAATATTGATTTAATATCTCCTCTTACAAAGTTTTAATCTTTGACAATTTTGTTTTTTAACAAGTTTAATAGGATTGTCACCTGTTAGTTGCCATAAGCCCATAAGATGTACATCAGCTGGGCCTTCTAGAGGTGCCCAAACATCTGGATACTCATTTCCTACAGGAGCTTTAAAAATTCCAACTTGAAAAGTGTTGAGGTAGGAAATGCAGGCTATTTTGTTGAAATATCAGGGCAGAGCTTCCTACCCTCAGCATTCCAGGGGACACTTATTTCATTTGTGTTCTCTGCTACCTGTGGAACCCTTCAAAGGGCGGGTGCCCACAAACATTAGCAGGGCCTTTCAGGGCACATGGACAGTGTTTGCTATGGGAGCAGACATTGGTGGGGTATTGAGTGGCTCCAAAGAAGCAGCCCCTGGCAGGCCTGCATGTGAGCCCAGAGGTAGGTGTATAGTGACTCTGAGTGAGGTGACATGGCTATGGCGATACTCCATGAACCAGGAACACCATTCAAGTGTCAGTGGATGCCCAGGTTGCTCATTTTCATGGGGACTGAGCAAGCTCCTCACACTTGCACACTGCCCAGGTCTCGGAGTAGCTGGAAGCAACATCACAACTCCTGTGTTTTGTAATGTGGCTTCTTCAGATGAGTGAGAAGACTTTTGCTTCCTATCAGGGAAAACCCTTAAACCCGTTTGCCAGTTAGATATTAATAGCAACAAGAAGATATATTTCGTTCTGAGTAGACTTCAAAATGAAATAAATACAGTACACAAAAAATGTGTGTTTACAGAAAACCTGGTCTGAAAGCCACACAAAATTTCCCTGGAAATATAAGTCAAAAGCTTGTCTCAGATGAATGTCTTGATAGCTGCAAAATACATTAAAATGCAAGAATCTTATCTTTTTGCGGTGTCACTTCCTTTGATAAGCTGCTGCAAGCAGTAGATTTTAGTTTCTAACTCACACTGAGTACTTCTGGCATTGGATTTTGGCATCCTGATAGAGCATAATAAGGCTATTGCCTCATTAATATCTTTTTTGGGGTGATATTTTTATGATTTCTTAAGCTGTTCTTCAGGGAGAGTGTAGCATCAAGGACAACTTTTATGTTTCATAATAAGGCTTCTGGTAACTAGTGAAAGTCTCTATTGAAAGTGTGACACTTCGGGTTGCTTTAGCTTGTTTCTCAGTAATATGGGGAAGACTGCGGTTGACTTGATGACAAAACAGCGGGAGCAGCGGCTGATTGCATAAAGCCTGGAGAACAAGTTTGGCTTTTCTTGCCAATCTGCTCACAGTTTCTCAGATGCACAACTCTGCTCTCTCCAAGTGAGGATTCATTGCAGGGATATTAGGATAACCCTTCAGATGCTACTTGCAGAATTAGAGGAGAGATGTGATGACAGCTAGAGCTGGGACGGTTATTTTTAGCAAACCATATAGCCAATATGCTTTACTTCTATTCCTACTCACAATTTGTTCTTGAGAATTCTTTGGTTTTTATGATGATTTCTGTTACTCAGAGTCATTCAGTCAATGCTTTAAGCACATTTTGGTCAATACATGACTGGAAACTATAGTCTGTGCATGTACAGACTGTTTCTTTTCTATAACTGCTGGACAGGCTGGTTACCACAGTCAAGCTATATTGTTTCCAGATTAGATGACTTTAACGACTAAGTGGAGGAGCATGTGAGTCAAAGATAAGAGAGTAACAACATACAATGAGGCAAAGAGGAATTACTCTGACAGAGCTTCTGATGGGAAAAACAAGCAACTGTCTTAGAGTCTGATGTGAGATTAGTCTTCTGTCCTCCCATTTATGCAGGGAATTTCTATGTCACGTTCTTGCACAGTTTAAGTAGAAATATTCCATCTAATTCTTACCTGTCCTCTTAACTGCCTCTTTAATTGGTCTGCATTACAAGGAGAGTAGGCTGGAGCGCCAAGAGATGATCTACCTTACCTCTACTCAGCATAAGGAGCCCAATCCCATTTCTAGCAGATTTCGGTCCACCCTATACTCATGTGAGTTGGGGCCTACAACTGCGCTGAACAATTCTTCCTTATGTCTGTAGTTAGGAAGTTTTTTCTAACCTAAATCTTTCTACTGCACAACAATTCATTTTCTCTCCTTTATTAATCTCACACTGCTGCGTGCTGCTATTACAGTCCCCCTATCAGACAGGCTTTACTAGACTAAGCAAGTTCAGTTCCATCAACCTGTTCTCATAGGCTATATTTGCTAACCCTCTTGTCATTTATACTGCTCTCCTAGTACTATCTCCAGTTGGTCTATGTATTTTTCGAAGACACAGCTTATTCTTGAAATATCTGGAGATCTTCAAAACTCGCATGGACACGATCTTGAGCAATGTGCTCTAGGTGATCCTGCTTGTGCATGGGGATTGGACTAGATTATCTCCAAAGGCCCCTTCCAACCTCAGCTGTTCTGTGATCCTGTGATACTGTTTTCTTCTTCAAAGACCAATTCCCTCCTTACATGATCCAAGCCACAACTGCCACTTCACAAGGTGCTAATGAGAAGAGAAGAGAGGCTAAAACCTTTTACAATAAATCTGACTTGAATGCACTGCTGTATTTCAGATATATACAAAATTATATTATTCTTTTTTTCAATATTTGCTGCACTCGAAAGCAAGTGATCAGTTATTCCTATGTGTGTTCCCGTAAATGTAACCCAAGTTCCTTTTTAATATACAAATGTAAAACACTGAAAATCAAATAGCAGAAAGTACACTCATAAAGTCTAGCTCTTAAAAAGTTCTTTTTCTTTTTTAATAAACATACTTGCATTTTTACATCTCTGTTCATTCTGGATAACCGGTATTGGATGCATAGATCTAATGCATAAATAACCTTAGAAAAAAATCCTAATTTCCTCATGTTGGGTTTGCCAAAAAAGAAAACTTTCATAAAATATCTTAAAATAAAAATTATCACAAAATTCTACCTATAAAGAAAGCAGAAACTAGCTCTTGCTCATTCATTTTGTTTTCATTCTTCTGTCTGCCCTCTTCTTGAACTTTACATGGCTTTTTTTTCCCCTCCACTTTTGTCAACGATGGGAAATTTCTAATCCAACATACTGGATTCATCCCTATTTGAAAATGAAAAGGAAACACATTTGCACTGAGATACATTGAGGGGCATTTGTTAAAGCCAAGGCAGAGTAGCAAAGTTCATCTCTCAGCAGCAAGACTTGTGGCAAGAGGTAACTGCATTTGTCCCTTTTCTCCCAGAGTCTCATTACGCCTGAGCAGGTCAGACCTGTCAAACATCACCACATTGCAGGAACTACAAAAAAAAAAAAAAAAAGGAAAGAATGAAAGAATGAAAGAAAAACACCCTGTACTTGGATGCAAGGGCTGTGCATCCCTTGTGCATTGTCTGGGGCAGCCCTTTCACATAAACACAGACATTGTGAACGGAGGTCAGGAAGGTAGCAAGCCAGCTGCCTGACACCCTTTAAACTGCCTCCCCAGCCTGAAGAAAGAGCAGTGAATTCAAGAACCTTTCAAATAAAAGTTGAGAGCCTCTCCATATAAAAACCCCAAGCACGAGCCCTATTTTGGCTTTGCCTCATGCCGTGATTTGGGTGTTTGTTTTTATTACTGTCCCCTCGTGACTTTGAGGAATCCCTTGCAGATTTCATGGCGGGGCAGAGGAGAGCAAACCTAAGCCCATCACCACACATTGAGAATCAGTGAGCCAGACCCTAGCTGATATTCATCAGCCCAACCCCAGCCCCACTGATCTGGCTGAGGCCGTGCAGCTCGTCACCTCCCCCCGTCTGGCCACTGGGGCCAAACCTTGTCTGGAGCCGGACAGCTTTAAACCCAGAGTCATTCCACCAAAGTTGGAGGCAGCCTTATGCCGGTCTAACAAAGAGCAGACACAGACTCAGCAGGCCTTAATGAGTTGATGCTGATCATGTAACTGTCTTATTGAATTTGCATTTCATTAGGGGACTTCATTTGAACCACAGCTGTGAATATTTGAGGGCCTGATTGTGTCTATGGATACTAATTTGTTCAAAGAAGACAAGGAGGATACTGAGTAGCAACCCTGACCCTTTTTGCATCGATCAGACAAGATAGACTATCCTTAAAATTAATGTCAGAGCTGTACCAACTATGTGTTCAGGCCATTATATCTTTCTTGAGTCTTTGTCTGATAAAATTTCTTCTTCATATCATATAACTTCGTGAAGTGAAGGAAACCTCCATAGTGTAGGAATATGCCATCATGGAGAAAAAGTCCATCTCAAGAAAGAAATGCCATCATTCATATACTAATTATTTGAGGCCTCATGATTATTCCTATAGCTGTATAAATCAGATTGCCATGCCATAATATTTTGTAGGAATCATACATCTTTTAGTAATGAGAAGACTGCCACCAGCTCCTGCAGCTTTGGAGAGATACCCGAGACAGGCATAGGACAAATTCACAGAAAATATACTAATTGCACAGTTTTGGGGAGCTGAGGGGAAAAGACTGTGCTCATTATGGACTGTCTTATGTGTTGCTAAAGCAGATGTGTTCCTGAGAGGGGAAAAAAAAAAAGTTTGCTTCTGTCCATAGGCTGGGTATGTTGAAATTTAGGTCACTTCTGCAGTCCCTAGCCAAGCAAGTTTTCAGCATAATCCAGAAATTAAGCAGTTAAAAGCAAGACTTGCGATAAGCAGATGGCAGTTTTTGCTGCTTACTGGCAAAACCTGTTTGTATTAAAAATATCTTAATGTTTCCACTGGAACGTACTAATTAAGAGATTAAACTGTATTTTATTAGCATGCATGTGAGTGCGTGCTCTCTCTCTCCCACGAACACACACACACGGCACTCCCATCTCCAAATCCCACTTAAAGACCAACTGAAAATAAACCCGCTAGTTGTTTGCTGATTCTCTTCCATTTATTGGGAATTTGTTAGATGGTTGCTTTATAAGCTATGAGGAAGGAGAAATTTGCATCTTATTATCAGTAGAAACTGGAAGCTGTTAGCAAATACATTTATTTTGCAGAGCATTATTTAACTGGGGATTAGACTTTTAGCAATGAAGCACAGTCAGGCCTAAAAGGTGGATGGTGTGCTGCCAAGATTTTATTCTCAAGCTATCCTAAGTGAGATGATTTGGTTGGGAATTGTTCTAAGTAAATACGTTAACAGAATGTGAAATGTCGTCCCCTCTATCTCTTCTTCGCCAAGTGGCCATTTTCCCCTGTTTCTAGCCCACCTACTGGGCACTGACAGGTTTGCTGTGTGTAACTGTTTAGTCTTTTGCTGGATTCCCTGAAGTCTCTTCCCATTAAGATGGAAGTGAGACTTCCTTCACGGATGCTGCCATGTTCCAAATGTCAATCACCTCTATTGCTCAGAAGCCCTAAGTTTGATCTGCACAACTGCTGGGAGGACTCCAGGACTTACAAACCAGTAAAGGTTCCTGTTCTGCCTGTCTAAAAGCCAGAAAAAATTGCTGCTGAAAAAGGCTTATGGGAGTAAGAAAGGGTATGGCCATATGCATCACAAGCCATGGTTATCAGCAGGCCATATAAGAAGTGACTAGGATTTACACTGTCACTTAACTCAGGCTAACTACTCAGATGAGTGCTGCCACCTGACAATAAATGCATCAGCTTCTGCCAGTAGAACTGCACCCAATTGCAATTCTACAGGTATCCTCAGTCTCAAAAACTTAGCCCCATGTACTTTCCTGGGGTATTTCCAGTCCTATATGGTACTGCTGAAATCAGTGATGATGCAAGCATAGCTTTTGAGTCAGCATTTCAATGCTTCTTTTTCTACTTCCTTAGCTGCAACCAGAAAGCGCAAAGACCTATGTAAACATGCA
>JAVCKT010033351.1:5464-25700 GCA_032273925.1 Rhynchotus rufescens
TTTTCTTTTTAGAATTTTTTATGTTTCCATACAGGTGTTTTCACTCCTGAATCCTTTAGCAGGTGTTTTCACTCCTGAATCCTTTAGCAGGCACCTGTCTATAACTGATCCTGTTCTCAGCAACTCCTGATAACTGCTTACCTTCCTTATCTCTCTACAGACTTTTTTTTCAGCAGTCTGAATCAAGGCAACACAGCAGTACCGCTTCAGAGCTGGCCTGGATTCCTAGTACAAAGACAAGCAATCCCCCTGGAGAGCAAGGGGATGCTCACAGAAGGGATTAGAGAGCTACATAGAGTAGGTCATGAATTTCCTGATGAGGCAGTTTTTCATTTAAAAATGCCTGCTTGTCAAAAGAGAAACAATTCACAGAACTATGCAATTTTCAGTGAGACTTGCACAGCGATAATTCTTCTCTTCTAGTGTTACAGCAAGAGACTCGTAGCTGTGACACTGCTGAGACCAGTACACATCGCACGTAGCTAGTGTCCCAGCAGTGGTGTTCAGCACTGGCCACCCCAAACCTGAGGTGGAGAATGTCCAACACCATCAAAGAGCAGTAATAAACAGATTTCTGCACATGACCAGCCAGAGTGCCTCAGGTAGGAGGAGAAGCAGGGCTCAGGGGATATGGAAATAAAATCTTTGTGCAAAGAGCCATCCTCTAACAGAAACACAAGAGGGCTGGTGACACTCTCTAGAAAGCTGCTAAGTCAAAGAGCTGATGCCATCAGATGTTGAACAACCCTCCTGAGAGCACTGGGAAAAAGGAGGAGGAGTGGACAGGGATTGTCATACCTCAGTGTTGGGCCTCGTGGCATGATGAAGCTCCAGGGCTCTCCACTACCATCTCACAGCAGGGTGATGCAGCCGAGCTGCTTCACTTCAGACCTTGCAGAGCTGAGCAGACAGGTAGCTGGAGCACAGACGGTTAACAGATTCATGATTAGGCACAAGGTAAGCAGCAAAAGTAAAAAGTAGAGAGAAGGAGATGATCCAGACTAAACAAAACAACAACAAAAAAACTTCAAATTCACTATAAAATGGACTTCACATTCTTAATTCTTCCAGGCTGAGGTATTTTATGAGCAAAGTCCGGGAGACCCTGGTCCCCTGACCTTGTGAGTTACCAGAACACCCCTCTCGTTGCACCCGCTGCTTACAAGCAGCCAGAGGTGACTGATGGCGGCGTTCGTGCTCCGCAGGCCTCACACAGGTACATACACAAGGCCCAGACGGTCGAGCAGGGCTGCAGGCTGGAGCTGCTGCCCTGTCAAGATGAGCAGTGCCAGGCAAGGACCAGAGACAACATCTTCTGTAGTCATTTTGGTTTTTCATTCCCTTCAGTGTAAAACAAGGGTTCAAAAGGGGTGATTTGGCAGCTTACTCAATTGCAAGCCCCGCTACACCTCAGCATCACCGTCCTTTTCCCTTGGCAGCAGTCCTGAGCAAGCAGGCACTGCCGGCAGCACCGGGCTTCGCTCTCCCTGCTAGCCTCCTTTCTGCAGTTTGATTTTCCTCTGTCTACAAACCAGACTGGAAAACTCAGCTGAAACAAGCAGTGAATTGAGGACTGCTGTTGCACCGCTCAAAGCTGCAGAGAGTATCCAAGGAGCTTGATTACGTCAAGCAGCATTGTGGGGACTGTTGTTCTGGGTTTATTTCTCCATGTTATGAGCCTGACATACGCAACACTTGTTTTTCCAATATGTATGCATGTGATCCACAGGATTCATATAAAGCTTAATTATATATACAGTTAAAAAGTTAGATATGCTGTTACACACGGCTGACAAAAATACATTCCTTTTGTGCTAAAATCCCGCATGTGGGATTTTTTACTTATTCTGCCATTACCGCATGCAGTAAAACTCAGATTCATGTGGTCCTTGGGTTATGATTTTCCAGCATCTCCAAGATTTGCTCCCCGGGTTGACATGGGTGGTGCTGGCCATGTTCTTGGACCCACACTGCTTTATTAGCATCCTCTGAGAGCTATAAGAGGCCTCTGCACTATAGCTATTGGAGCTGCCACGCTGCTTCAAGAGATAGTACGGCTAGACCGGCCATACCATCTGAAATGACAGATACCTATCTACAAAAGGCAGATCACTGTCCTAAGCTTGACAAGCTTAAGCCAAGTTGTTTATCTCAAGATCAATACTGTATTCATTAAGGGGGAATTTCACTAATGTGAAGGACTTGACTTAATTCTAGTGTTTGAAAGCAGCAGCATTAAGTAGTGACAGATCTGGGGCTTCCTGTACACTCACTTTGCTTTCAGATGAGACCATGCCTCTTTTTTCTTTCCTTTTTTTTTTTTTTTTTTTTTTTTTTTTTTTAAAGATAGGAAAATACAACAAAGTGGATGGAAAACAAACATTCAAGTTTTCCTTCTGCTGGGCAAGTGGCCACAGTGCCTTTCTGTGGGCCTCACACACGTGTTATTGAGGGGATAAAAATAGGGAATGAGGCCTTCCTTTTTTTGCCTGGAGACCTAAATGTGGTCTTTAAGGGGCAGAGTTTAAGTTCTCAGGTAGTAGTTTTTGAGCAAAACCAATGGAGTTTAAATCTCTTTGCCTTTGCCCTGTAACCCCAGCAGAAGATGGGCTCCAGATATGATGAAGGCCCAAATGAGGCCTTTCCAACATGCTCATTATTTCCAGCAGAGGTTTTGTTCAGTTGGAGCCTAACTGCTGTGCTCCTTTCTTGGGGGTTTCTAAGGTTCAACAGCTTTGGGAAAGGAATTAACATGCCAGGTTTTGGCATGTGAAATTTCCTACCGTGGCTGCACCAATGCCCAGGGAA
Source organism: Rhynchotus rufescens (assembly GCA_032273925.1). Classification (NCBI taxonomy): domain Eukaryota; kingdom Metazoa; phylum Chordata; class Aves; order Tinamiformes; family Tinamidae; genus Rhynchotus; species Rhynchotus rufescens. Next base: position 8,273 of record JAVCKT010033351.1, read on the forward strand.
TCCTACATTAAGGGAGCATCTGATTATTTCTCTTTACTTGACTGGATGAGGGTCGTGTAAGCCCAGCAACACTGCTGAACTTCCTGAACGCAGGCAAAGATAACTGCAGTGCCATGTAGCAAAGCTAGTTCTTGCTGCATTGCAATCACAGAATGCATCATACTTTTCTGTTGGAGATACGTTCTGCAGGGGTATAGGGCCTAGAGCTAAAAATGCTAATTTGAGCTCCTGCTCAGTGATATAACAGGCATTTTTTTTTTTTTTTTTGACTTGCAGAAATGCCCTGGTTTAACTTCCAGAACGTGCTTTTATACTCCAGAGAGTTAATACCTTTTCTGTACCTGGGAAGACTATTAATATCTGTTCCTATGCAATGCTGATATTAACTGAACCACAGAAAATTCCTCACCAGATTTTTTGAATACATATTGCTTGCTTTGAAAGGAAAGAAAAAGTCCTGACTTTGTACATCAAAAACTGTTAAATGGTTCTTCCTAAGCACTACTGGTCATAGAGTCCAGCCAAATCCCAGAGGAACAACATGGGATAAGCCAAAGGTTGATGCTCTCTCTGCTTGCAGCACTGTTTCTTCAGGGTTGACAAGAGCACACTTACAAACAGTGCATCTCTGCCTCAGGTCCTGAAAAGGCAAGTGTAAATTTTCTGCACAGATGTTTTCTAGGAAAGCACATTAACTTACGCGTTTTTCCGCTGTTGGCAAAATCGGTGTGGCATCTGGGGTAGAAGTCTGCTCCTCTTCCTTTTCCGGGTTGGGTTTGTGTAGGAACTGCATGGAGGAGTGGTCCCTAAGCAACAAACGCCACCTTCCAAGGCACAGGAAAATGTACACAACACGAAAAATGAAAATATTTTCTAGTTCACCCCCGCTTCACAGCATGTTGCTGGGAGTGGAGAGACACCCCCTCTTCTTGCTGCTTATGTAACAATCTGAGGATATTTAGTTTCATGGGAGCTAGTCATTCCTTCACCAAAAGGGACAGAAATGCAGTAATGATTCCACTACGGATCATAGTTTTTCACATGCAAATTAAGTCTTAACACAGCAGAAGTCCTATTTATTGTTCCAAAATTAGGGCAGCTCAAAAAGATCATAACTTCATGTTATTCTTAAATTTATCTTTATACGCCTATTTAAAACCCCACAGTGCTGGTGAGAAAGTCTAATTCATGTGTATATCGCAGACAATATCATATGTGGATTTTGCCACAATTTATTGATATGGTGCCTTACTGGGGCTGTCTCACAACAGGCTCAGTGAAAACATGCCATTAAGTCTTACAATAATATGTTGGGGTGGTGGATTTCTAATGCATTCCTTTCTAAAACAGGGTATCACTAGATTGTCTTCAGGAAAAACATAAATTTTAGTGAATTTTCCTTTATAAAAAGAGCTCATAGAAGAGCAAAGCTTTCTTCTCCTTTATGCACGTGCCTCGCATGCTTGGTGGAATGAGGACACATTGGCTCAGTCTGATCTTGAGCAGGAGAATTACACCCTTTACGGAGCAAAAAAATGAAGGGATATTTGTGGATCGATTCTACTGATGCCAGCAGTATTCCAGTTCGACACTGCCTTGGCAGTAGAAATTAATGTTTCTCTCCTGCAGTTAAGCCTGCATTCTTCTTTCAGTGCACAAGGGTTTACGAGCCTAAAATAAAGCCCACTGAAGTGAAAAGAAATCTTTGCTTCTAATGCAATGTGTTTCAGATCAGTTCAAATATTTGTTATCAGCACTTACCATGTTAGGCATAAATTTCTGTATTTTCAGGACAATGATACACCTTTAAACATTGCTGAAACCTGAAATATTTATTTTTTCTTTTATATATCTAGCTTTTTCTTTTTAATATATAGCTAGCTCTAGCTATTATCTACCCATGTAATCTAAACTTGGAACAATGATCAGACTATGCACAGACACTATACAACCCTTTTAGTAACTAAGACTTTATACAAATGCTATCAGCCAAATGAACATCTTTTGTTTAAAAAATTGTTCACCCTGTTTTTAATGTATTTCCAAGCACTGAAGTCATCCAGCACAACTAAAAAATGCAATAAAATACAATACCAGGAGGTTTTTTTTGTTCTTTCTCTTTTCTAGTATATAGTTGCAAACTACAATACCCAGAAAAAATAAACGCACCGAGGCTCAGAATCTCCACTCATCTGAGTGCAAGGTCCAGCTGACTGCACTGTACTTCCAAAGCTCTGTGGCGGAATTTGGTTCCACTTTGTGTCATCAGGGCAACAACAGATCATAGCAGATGCACCTCCAAAATTTCCAAAGGCAACAGAATTTGCATCACATCCTGTAAGGCCTCACAACCTAATTGTGGTCTTCAGGATCTATTTTCTCACTAACAGAATTTTCTCCCTATACCAAAACCACCAAGACTCATATAAAGCTTTTTGCTTAGGGCACATTTTGACTCATCTGCCCAAACTTGGACAGTCTCTCTAGACATGTTTTCATTCAGCAAAACTTAACATGGACCAGATTTTGACATTCAAATTGGCACTATTTAGACATGCTTTATTTGATTGCAAATAGTTTATCCAACTTTCAGATAAACAGCAAAAAAAAAAAAAAAAAAAAAAAAAAAAACACCCTTTTTGATGCTGCCCAAGCTAAGAGCCCATTTTTAAACAAAAATTGGCAAGTAGATATCAGACAGTTCTTCAAAATACACTCAAGTATTTTCTAAGAAAGGGTGAATTTCTGAAAAACATTTTGCCTAGCTCAAACGCTGCAGCAGCACTTGTGTAATAATGCATTACTGTAGATGAGGCTTTAGCTCTTCACGTTAAAATAGCTATTTCCTAACTTTCAATTGCCTTGGATATAAATGCCATAAATGAAGGTCACCCAGACAGTTTCTTGTTGCTGGTGTCCCGCTTAGCGCTAGCTGTCACCTTGGCAGTGCATCACGTCCATGTTAGGGCCCCCTCTCACGAGCAGCAACCAGGGTGAGGCGGCGCCCATGAAGCCTCCCTGAAGCCTTCCCGTTTATTGGAAGCTGTGCACAGGTTCCCCAGACGCCGAAGCTCATGTGAGCCGGGCTGCCTGGCTGAGGGAGCCTGAGGAACGGGCACCACTGACACCACTGGGCAGCCTTGCACCATCTGCACCATGTGGGTTTCCAGCCTGCCGCCCTCTTCTCAGCATTTGGAGTACCAGAAAGTGCCCTTACCTCTTTCTTCCAGTTTAACCACGGGCCCTTCTCTCCCTGTCCTCCACAGAGACCCGGGAGTGGCACTTTATCTGACATGCCAGAAGAAGCTTTAGCTTAAAATAAAAAGGCCAAGGGGCCTTGTTTATCTTGCCTTCACCATCCTGCTGCAACAAATGAAGAGTGAGGCTCCTTCGGCACTCGGTGCTCAGCCGGCTAGAGTGACAAGTACACAGTGAGGTGGTTCCAATCATCAATAAAACGGCAGCACCAGGTACCTCCTCTGAGCATGGAGAAGAGCAGCCCTCATGGTAAGGTGTATAAGTTCTCTACCAGAAGCAAACCCCCTCTCCACTAGACTCGGGACATCTGCTTAACCTCAGGGAGAACAGCTCTGCAGCTGAGCTCAGCAATGAGCCTGGCAGAGCAATCCCAGAGCAATCCCCTTCGGTGCAAACTGCGAGAGCGCGTACAGTAAGAAAGCCCTGCCCGTTCTCTGCCAGGCTCATTTCCCCAGTGCTCAGGGGTGATCCCCAGCACCGTGGGCACACGTGGCCTCAGTCCTGGGGCAGCAGAGCGGGCTGCTGCACAGCCTACTTCTGCTGGCACAAATCACCGTTAGTCTGACTGTTTTAGTGGCTCTGAAACACTGTGACCGGTCTGTACGATCCTGACGCTAGCACCAACTGTGGGACAGACCAGGGTGGAAGCTGAAAAATACCCATATACCTGACATCAGCAGCATCACCCTTTTAAGTTCAGAGATAAAAGCAGCAAGGGAAAGAGATATCCACAAGAAGGTAGATGACAATTTGACTGTTCCCTATGGTCCCAGGCAAGAGGCTAGCCCAGGAATGACTCATTTTGCAAAAATAAAACTTCTACATTTCCAAGTTTTCCTTACTGTGGGTATTTGAAGAAAAGTGTTGGTGAACAATAGGAGAAGATATATTCACCTGCAGAATGTTTCAATTGTAAAAATTTCTGGACATTTTTCAAACTCATCATCTTGGATAGGGGCTCTGACTCTCCTGGCAAATGATGAAGCGTTGGCATTTTCTGACAAAAAAAAAAAAAAAAAAAAGTGATGTATTGCAGTGAGAGATGCATTTATTTCATACACAGGCTCATCATCAACTTAAAAAGACAGCTAAGTACTGTCATTTTTTTCCACATGGAAAGTACGTTTCCTCCAGCCCATGAATTCTCAGATCAGATCTAACCAACCTTTTTCCTCCTCGTAAGTATTTCTGTGTATATCATGAGGTGCACACTCCATCCAAAGGAGCTGGTTTTGTCTCCGGGCTCGGGGTGATTATGTGGCTAGGCACTAAGTACAATTACTGACACTGTGCACAGGGATGCTGTGCACATAGTTCTCATTAGTGAAAAGCAGTCATCCCCCTCTGACACCCTCTCCCCTCCCTGCCCGTGACTGCGGGTGCTGCCGAGAGCCGGGAGCACGGGATTAGCCAGGAGCACGGGATTAGCTGTGCTTCACAAACTCAGGCAGCTCCATTCCCGTGCGCAGGGTGAGTACTCCAGCCTTCTCCAGAGCAAAGGCTGGATGAGCAGCTTCCGTAAATGTGTGCCTGATGGTGCACAACACCAGTCCTCTCTCTGCATCAAAGAACAACAGTCTGCCGCCGCTATAATCCAACAGGATGCCGATCCTGGCATGCTGTTCTGTCACCTGGACGTCGCTCAGTATGCTGGTGTGAAGAAATCTATAAAGAAAACTGCAAGGAAATGGAAAAAAAAATAACAGTGAGCACCTTCATCATTTACCAGAAAATCCTTATCATTCAATTTCCACCTATTAACAGGCTGCGCATACAGCAGTGTATCATGTGGCAACAGGGTTTTGCTCAGTATATAATCCTCCTACCTGAGCAAATGTGCCATTACTTCAAAGCTCTTGTTTGAGATTGATGTTGGGTTGTTGTATTCTTTTAAGGTGCATTATAAAATTTATTAAAGCAGCACAGAGTGTCTAAAACTCTTCTATAGTTTTATTTTTCTTGCTATTACAATTTGCAAAAATGAAAAATGAAGCAGACAAGTCCTCTGTTCTGTCACGATTCTTGAACCTCACCAGCTCTGTTCACACGAAGGACAAGGAACTTCCCAAGCAGCTAGACTGATTCACAGTTACCTGGTTTGTGCAGGATAGCAGCGCATGAACCAAGAAGTACCATTCAGCCCCAGGACGTCGCTCTGTGATGTAGCCTCAGAGCAAATTCCAATCCTGTAGCTTCTGCAGGCAGACACAACGGTTTCCCAGTAATGACAGCCCCGAGCAGGCAGCAGTTCACCCAGAACTGAAGGAAATCTATTTGTGAAAGGTATACAGTAATGTGAGTCTGGTGATCAACCAACATTACCGTGGTATTTCTTATAAGCACATCATGCCGAAGCATCAAAAGTTACTGATGAATTAAACTCTGTTCTTCTAATTACAGCTTTTTATCAAAGATATCAATGTTCTCCCTCAAAGTCAGGTCATGTTCATACTGAGGTGGACTCACATTGAGAAATTCAAACTATGAAATTTGACCCAAAAGCAGATGAAGGTAGCAAAATGTGGTGGTGGGAAATGGGAATCTGCAGTCAAATCAGATATTAGAATTCCAGATTACATTTTATGAGGTTGGAAAAAACAGGTGTTGTAAATAGAGACAGTGGCTCTTATGTGCATTCAACTGCAATAAAAAGGTGCTTAAACCGCTAATATCCCATTCTGTTTTAAAAAGCCACATGTATATGACACAACTGTGTTCAAGTTGACCTTTGTAGTCAAATAGTATGCCAAAATAAATAAATATATAAAATATTTGTAATGGGTGGAGCTAGCCTGGTGCAATGTCTAACATACTCCCTTCAGCTCTTCCTGAGTTCTCTGAAGTCACAAATGCTTTTGAAAATGTTACCAGCAATACTCTAAATGAGAGAGCAAAGGGAGGGGACCAATTATTTCTAACCGCTATCAATCCAAAAACCAACCTACAATTCTGACCAGCCTGGAGCTACAAAAAGTTGCTTCAAAACTAAAGTTTCTGGAAGGATTAAACAGTGACTATGAACTGATATAAATCCAGTTTTCCTCTTCTTTGTCTATTGCCTTTGACCTTCTGTGGAAGTTTCTCAGTGCAACATCAAACTCCTTCTAGCACCGGTATCAGTGCTGCGACTGGTATTACTGAGGGGATGTGATGTTGAACGTGCGGGTCTATCCAATAATACCCTGGGGCTGCAGGACTGAAACAAAGAGTTTTTTTCTAAAAATCAGCCAGCCCTGGGTGAAAGGTTCCCATAGACAAAGGCAGAAGTTGAGGCCTCATGGCGAGCCAGCAGAACTGTGCTTGGCACGTGGCTACTCACCCTGTGAACTGGGCTGCCTCGGGAAGGTGCATGACGGTGCCGTCGGAGGAGAGCTGCAAAGCAGGGTGAGCCGACCCACGCAGGAGGTGGAATCTAGTTCCTGGGGCACAATTGAAGACAAAGAAGCAGCTCTGAGGCACTGGCAACATTAACTTGAGATGAATCACAAAATGTTAAGTAACGATTACTACCATTTCAGTGGGACAGAGCTGTACTTGCTGACAGGTAGGAGTGACAGGAAATTGGGTGAGAATGGGAAGACTGTTTTAAGTTGTGCCCACGTGAGATGGCAGTCTTCTGGCAACTAGGCCCAGGGATCATAAGAGGTTGCATTATTTAGAAAACTAATTAGGTGATACAGATCTCTTTTGTATTAAAGACGACTGAACCCCTTTAAATCAATTGCTTTTTCAAAGGAGCAAATCTGAATTTTGAGACATTTGGAACCATACATAATTTAACACTACCTATCTGGAAACCTTAAAGTTTAAGTAAGTCATTATATTTTAAAATATGTTCTGCTTGGTTCCTCATTCCTGAACCCTGAAGTTTTTGTTTGTTTATTTGTTTTGTTTTAAATTATGGAATCTTCAATTTCAATGTGTTTTATCAAACTCAAACAAACTCCAGTTCCTGAAGAATATTTAACCTTTTTCTATCACAAACAACAGAAATTTAGTAATTTCAAAAGAAGTAGTCCCACATCAAATCTGCTTCTTTTTATCTCAAAAGCTTGGTTACTCCTGCAGCTGAAAGTTCACTAGAAAAATGCCTTCTCTGACTGCTTTGTCCCTCCATCCCCCTGTTCTGATAGCAGAAAAAGATGAGCTACCTTTAGTCGAGATAAGAGCAGCTTCACTCTGTTCACTTGTTCCAAATGCGTTGACAGCCCTCAGGTAGAAGAAATAGTTCACATTGGGCTCCAGGGATACTTTCAGTTCAGGTTTCTTTATTCCAGCAAAAGATCTGCAAATGCAAAAGATTTTCCTACATGAAAATTCATACAGCAGTCCAAACCAGTAAGGAATAATTTATGCAACGTAGCCAGCTAACAGTGTTATTGACTACTGAAACAACAGATAGCACGGGGAAACTCCATTTGGGAAAGGTGAGAGTTGTTTTGCAAGTGACCAGGTTATATAGAAGCTCTGACATTTTACCTGCAGCATCTGCCTTAGTCTGATAATTTTTCAGGCCTTTGTTCCTGCACTGCCTTGCCACACAGTGCAGTCGTTTGGTGCAGTGCTCACTTTACGTACATTTTACAGCATAAGTCATCATGCAAAATGCAAGCAGCCCAGAATCAAATTCTCCTCCGCCTCCTGCAAAATGCCTGCAGTACAAAATGAATGAGCTTATGAAGAAAAAGCTCAGAGTTAATTCAGCCGCATGGGAGGGAACCTGCTTGCCCTGCTGGTGCTACAGGAGTGCAAATCCACAGAAACTGATGCTCTTATCTGAGGCTGCACAGAAGCCAGGCACTTCCTACTCCGAACTCCCCGCTCACAAAGTGCTCAGTGACAGGATTTGCCTCTGACTGCCTCGCTGTGCCGAGCTCTCCGAGAGGCAGCAGCAGCAGCAGCAGGGCCCTGCCTTTGCACAGCGCCCTGCTTCGACTGCGTCTACCCTCTTGTGTTGCCTCAAAAGCTCCAGCCCTTGCACCCTCAGCCACTGACGCCTTGACACACTCCAGGAAAATGAGAGTCAGCACCCACTCAATCTCCTTCACAGGCTCTTTGAAGTGCCAATGAAAGTACTCCGGATTTCGAGAAAGATGCTGACTTTTTCTTTTAATATACATTGTTGCAAATATGAGATACTGGCTTAACAAATTCTTATATGTGAGATCCTGGTTGTCCTCATTTTTGCCTCATATAATAATGACTAAATTAAAGGGTATATACCCATTGCACCATATACCAGTAAGTAAACACTGTTTATCTGTACAGACCAGACAATTTCCCCTCACAAATGCTCATAGGAGTCTTCAGGACAAGTATTTAATCCTCAAGCATAACGCAGGTCTTCTGAGACAACCCCCTGCCCTCCAGGTGGAGATGATCTCAGCGGTCCTGGGATGAGCAGGATGCAGGAGTCCTGCTCTGCTCTCCCAGCAAATCCACGAAAGGGAGGTATGTGGATGCAGCTGGGGGTTTACTCAAACCCCGATGCAGAGCTAGGGCTGAGGCACACGCAGTCTCTCTCTGTGAGCAGGCAGAAATACCTTCTGGTTTGCAGGTTTGCTGCTGCGGGCAGAGGCAGAGCCCTGAGGCCCGGTGCCCTCGGCTGCCCTCGGCTCTGGGCCTGGATGCGGAACAGATGAGGGCCAGGTCCTTGGAGAAGGAGGAGGGCACAGAGCGCAGGTCTGGAAATGGAGCCCGGGAGGGTTAATGCCTCCATAGGGAGCTAAACTAAACAAACAACCTTTTCCACCAGCAATTACTGTGACCCCACAGGAGGCAAGGCAGGCAAGTCAGCGAAGATCCTTGCTATTCATTGACAGGGACTGTTTTTCCTCAGCTATCCCACCAGAGAGCAGTGCAAACTGAAGAATAATCAGTGCTCATCCACTAGGGTTTTTTATTTTTTTGTAAACGCCTGTCCCTGCAAGCAGATAAAGGCAAAATCCCACAGCTCTGCCTATTCCTAATTCCCGTTAACTCCATGTAGAAAGCTGCGTTGAGGAGGATGCTCTGCTGGGGAGAGAAGCTCTTCTGGATACTTCACCTTCCTCATTAGTCTGTAACAGCTATTTTGTACGGAAGGCTGTCATTAAAAATGATGGAAAACATCGGAGAAAAAAAAAGCAGCAAGTGCTTCTGTGATCTCAGTTTGGAAGAATTCCACAGCGTCTGTCTGGTGCTGCAATTGATGCAGTAAATAAAAGCCGAGGGGTTGTCCAAACTCAATAGCAATTACACTGTTTTTCTCTCTCCTGCAAATAACAAATCCCTGGCCAAGAAGCACCTCAGTGAGGCACTGGGGGCTAGGCAGGCTGGTCCACTCTTACCAGGAGGTTCAGGGAAGAGGGGCAATTAAAGGCATTATCTTCAATATAAAGCTGAGAGCAACAGCATACCTCTTTTCCACTTGAATAGCAACACAGAAAACTCTGGACTTTAAGCAGATCTGGTCAGTAAAACAGTGATCTGATTTTCCAATAACGCTCTCTGCTTGGTAATCTATTTTTGCCAGCTTTAAGCTTCCTAAGAGTAAGAGCCCATCAATTTTAGCTACGATTAAGGCTTAAAAACAGTCCTGCTGCTGCCAACTAATGAAACAGAATATGCCAACAAGAAGGAATTTCATTTGCAACACTCTGTTACGCTGGGCCAGCTCCAGCTCCAAGCTCACAGGAGGCTGAGTACAAAGAAGAAATAGGTCTTGCTATTGCCTCTCTTTCTGTCTAGAGAATACAGCGAGAGGGAAAGTGAATACTGAGGGCTCCCCAGGCTCTCAGCAATCACTGTAGTTGGTCATGCTCCAGGTTACTGCTGCAATCAGTAATAAAAACTTAAGGATGAAGAGAAAGCATGAATAGAGCCTTACAGATTGCTTCAAGCAATACAGGACAAGCACCCAAGGAGGGAGAGGAAGATGCATTTATATATTCCTGGCTGTGTTGGGGGGAAGCCTGTTTCGGTTCCAAGTGCTCGCAACAAGCATTGCATTCAGATCTTCCTCGAGTCAGTCTAAAGCACTTAACCACGTAACTTCCGTTGTGGAAGGAAAAGAAATCCAACTGCAACATTTTTTCACCTATTTTCTACTTAAAATATACCTGCTTACTTTATAGATGAATGGAAATGCAATAATGTTAATGCCAAAACACAATGCATCCTGGCTCCTAGCCACAACATTAATGTTTCTGCACTGCTCCCACAACATCTTGGTATCATTATATCATGTTCAGAGCATAAAGATGCAAGAAACATTTGAAGTGGAGTGTTGTACATATTTATTCTTAATCCTTCACTTTCTGGAGGGCTCATAGAAGAATCTGTGAGTCTCAAAATCCAGCCTCCAAAGTTCAGATACTTTTCTGTATAAACCAGAGCAGGAAGAAAATGCATTTCCTCACCTTTAAATTGCCAAGTGATATCACATCAATTGTCTGGAAGACTTGTGATTTACCTGTTTTTCAGGAAATCTGATGCTATCATTTGATGATGCCACTAGACCTGTGCAGATACCACTGATGTCAAGTTAGAATTGAAAGCATGAAGGCTTTTCAAGATATGTACAGAAGCACACGCAAGGGCTGGAAAAAGCTCTTCAAGCTAAAAATAAAGAACAAGCTGCTTTGAGTTCCCTTCCAGCTGTGCTACACCCTTCCTTTCTTCTTGTTTGTCCCAATCATGTAATTTTGGCTGTTAGGGCATTCGAGCACCAAAACACCAACTACAGAGGTCCTTGCTGCTGTCTTAGATAGCAAACTCAGCAGAGCAGAGAGGATGAGGAGTTCCTATTTTCATCCCATTGCCTTCTGAGCTGGAAGGAGAGTCACTTGGGCAAAGCAATGGGAGGGAGGTTTGCTCTTGTCTTTCAAGAGCTAGACCTGTTCCATGGGCAGATGGAAAATTTCAGCTGCAAGTGGTGTCAATCTCACACCATTGATGGGGAGGAGGACACTTGGTCGGAAGAACCCACACTTCCACTTTTATGAATTCATCACACGCTGTACTAATTTCTGACCGAGTCTTACAGATTTTTCATGATGTGATACATGGTTTCCATCTGAGCAGCCCACACAGCTAATCCCTGGACTACATTTCTCTCAGTTTTCCATATTCCACCCACCCACAGCTCCATTGACTTCTCAAAACAAAGAGGCTGAACAGTGAGCACATAGCAGAGCTCAGGAAACTGAAAGGAATGTTTCAAAGGCTTCTAACCTGAAAAAAAAAAAAAGAAGAATCAACTTGTGAAGGAGCTTTAAAACCACAGCAGCAGACAAGGGACTCACTGTTGCAGAATATCTAAAATGACCATATACCAAAACCACGTCCCTCAGGTGTCAGGCTGAAAAAAGGCAAAAATCCAGATGGAAATGTAGAGCATCTAGAATCTAGAAAGGCTTTCTATAGATTTTTAGCAGGTATCTGGAAGGCAAATCTTCATGGGGATTGATTTCCAGAGATTCCTCAAATTTCCCTCTGGGGAACTGGGACTGCTCTGGGATACTCAAAAGGGTAGAAATGCCTGTCCTAAAACCTGCACTAAGGGCTCCTCCTCACACAGGCCCAGCTGCTCCCTGGGGGTGCCCCTGGCACCGTCCCCTTGTTGCTGGTGGCCTCCCAGCACGATGTGTGTGAAAAGAGCAACTTGGGACAGCGCTGCTTTCTTCAGGCGCATTGCAGGAGGCGACTGATCATCTCTGCCAATCCTTCCTTGATTTCCCTCCCTCATCTCTGCTTTCTTCAGGGGGCTCCATGCTTGGCTGGTCCCCAAGACCAGCTCAGGCAATCTGCTCCCAGTCTCTCTTCTGGAGTGACAGATTCCAGGCTTTCAAGGAAAGTGGCTGGAGGAAGCTACAGTGCTTCCAGGTTCAAATGCTCCGAGGTGGTTATAAACACAGTCTTATTCTACCTAATACAGGTACTCAACATAGTGACTCTAGGCTCCTTCTATATCAAAAAAAAAGGCACATAGGCAGTTCCAGCAAGCAACACTGCCTATCTAAAATCTCACCCACCATCTGGAGCTTTTGTCTCACTTTGTCAGCTAAAAAAGGGCTAGAAATCAATTCCTAACTTGCACTTCAGGAGCCTTAGATGGGGGAAAATATGGGCAGTATCCTCCATAGAGCCGATGGTCTTTTTTTTTTTTTTTTATCTTGAGTTTGTGCAAAATAAAAAAAAATTACGAATCTTAAGAAAAGCTGTCTCCTCTTATCTCGTACTACTACAGGATGAATTAAAGGTTAATCACATGCGGACTGCTTTTGGAAAAGGAGAGCAGAATTGTTTTGAGGGAAAACAAGTGGTAAGAGGCGATCTTTGACAGTAAAAAAAGGGTCGAGAAACCTTCAGCAGATACAGAGATTTCTACCTACGCAACTCTGAGAAAATTCATAATTTTGTCCTGTCTGGATTTTTCACACTTTTCACAGTAAAAAGCTGTGTTCTACCCACAGGGAGGCCAGAAAAGTCAAATGTGTCTCAGTACAGTTATAAACATTTTTGGTTTTGCCCAGCTCCTTTGGAGAAGAAAACGTGTGAGTTTCTGACAGCGATCTCTATCTGACAGTCATCTCCATACAAGCAAACTGCCTGGTGTTAATGCCACCTCACTCACAGATTGCAGAAAGCAGCACATTTTCTCTCTCAGATTTAGGAAGAAGCAATCTCAATTAACAACAAATAAACTTAAGTGCAAACACCCAGCACAGGGTTTAGGAGAAGCTACACTATCCCTGACTGACAGCAACTTTGGCAGCTTGACAGTGACCTGATGGCCCCATAAAACATGTATGAAAAGGAGCATATCAGAGCTGTCCTTAGGGAGCAGAAGAGCTGTGCAAGGCCCCCTTCTCTTGTCTGCATTAGCACAACATGCTGGTGCTGGGTGAAAAAGCTCTCTCACTTATGCACTCTCCTGAGCCTGCACAAGACCTTTATTTCAGTTTCTCACCTGCTTTTGCAGGGAGCAAGGCTCACATTGTTGCACTGTCACAGACACCTACTAGAAGCTTGTGAACCCTTCAGTCCATCTTAACTAGCTTTGACCGTGAGGGGTAGAGCTCTTCCTGAGCTATCATGTTTCTGCTAAGGTCAGATGAACTGGGCTGCATGAGGGAGAAAAGACCTTTGACAGTGTCTTCTGGGTCAGGGACAGGCAGAAATTGACCTGATGTTCCCACTGACCTCCACTCCCTGAGCTTCTCGCACTTCCTCAGTGCTGCCCATGGGCATCAACAGCCAGAGATTCCTTGATGTTTTTTTCCCCTCCCAAGGCTCAGCTGTGCCTGGCACAGGCTCTGCTCAGATCGATGGCAGGAGAGTCTTTGCTATCGCTCACATTATGTATCAGGCTTGCTCCTGTCTTGCTCCCAGGAAGAAGAGGGCAAGGAGGGTGAAGGCTCCCGCATTTCATCCCACCCCACTCCTTGCTGCCCCTGCAATGCTTGGGGCTGTGGCAACTGCAGAGGAGGGATTTCTCTCTGGAGAGCACAACCTTGCAGCTTTTGGTTGAGCACAGACTGCACAAAATCTTCAAAGCTTCAGCCCTAAGTGCAAGGCATTGCCTGGTTATGCAGAATAAGAGGAAAGCATTTCTACGCCTCTCAGCTTAAACTCATGGATTAGTATTTGGCCTCCAAAGCCATCAGCGCATGGAAGCCGATTCCCGGCACTCACCTGAGGCCCTCTCCGGCACTCACCTGAGGCCCTCTCCGGCACTCACCTGAGGCCCTCTCCCTCGGGCGAATGCTGCGGGCAGTACTCGAGCGTGAAGGAGGCCGGTGCGCGCGGGCCGGCGCGCCAGCGCACCGTGGCCGTGTCCCAGCACACGCTGCTCTCCTCGGCCCTCAGCGTGGGCACGGCGGGCGCTGCGGACACAAGGACACCTGGCTTATTTAGGGGTCAGTGCCGTCCTCCTCCGCGCTTCAAAGGCGGAGGGCAACGTTAGGGAAGAAAAGAAACATGCCAGAAGCGTCGCTGCGTGCATTCGTGCCATTCTGCCCATACTTACTCTACCTGTGCAGGTTTTTCTGCCCCTCCTCGAGCACGTTTGCCCATTTCTGCCCTGTTTCAAGGAACAGGGCTGAGAGGCAGGCTCGGTGCAGCCACCCCAGATTAGCTCCCTCCCATCCCCGGCAGTCCCTGCGTGAACTGCAACAGAAGCAAACGCGATGCTGCAGAAGCTGGGCTGAAACGATGACTTGCTGCTTAATTATGTCTCTACATTTTTGCAAAGCAGATACTAAAATTTGGACCTATAATTTCTCCTTTTTAAAGCCTCAGTTTGAGAACTACAGGCTCCGCCACAAAGATAGCAAATGAATGTAAAATAGCACGCTGAATGCAAGCAATCAAAAGCTATTGTGTGAAACAGCATTGTAGCCTGAAAATGGGTGTTATATTCACATGATTTATCTCTTCCCAGGGAAGAGCAACATGCATGACCCTCTTACAATCCATTGTTGACACTCATATGGACAGCCTTAACTGCCCATTCTTAACTCAATTCTTAGAATAAATGTGATGGATTAAAATAAAAGGCCAAAGGAAGTTATTTTGTTTTTAAAGAAATCAGGCTTCAAATAGGATGCCTAAAAACACGGAAATTAGCCTAGATAACCTTATAGGTTTGCAACCAACCTTCAAATTACATTCTGTGTTGCAGCACAAATAATTTCTTATTATTGGAAAAGAAAACACCCCAGCTGATGAGAGTGCCCACAGAGTTTGTCCGGGCAACCAGCATGGTCCCCACTGACTCGTGGTGCTGGGGGATCATCACATCTGCTCAGTGGCATTCTTATGGGCAAAGGTCCCAACATCAGGAAAAGATCCAGCTTCAGTCCACTAGTAATGTATATATAGACCATAACTGAATATATCAGCAAAGCATTTGCTTGTATGTACTATTTTTTTCAGTGAATTACTGAAAATAAACTCTCTAAATTATTTCTTCTGAGTTCTTAAATATTAGTAATTTGGTTATTTGAAGAATCAGAGTATTCTAGTTTAATAACAAGAACAGCTGGGCTCTTCAGCAACATGCTGAAGAACTGATTTCGGTCACTACTGCTCATCTTTCCACCTTTGGTGTCAAGAGGACGTAACAGTTTTGTCAGTCCGTCAGCACTGTTCCCACAAATCTACCTGGCAACTTGACAGAGAGTGTGTTTTGAGTTTAATTTGTACTAGCTTTTTAATTTTCCTAAAGAAAGAGGACAAGACAAACCAAAGATTCTAAGAAATTAACCCTTTCAGAAAGCTTGAATTTTGAGGAAAAGAACAGTGGATATGAGGCCAAATTAAAAGTAATGATTCCAGAGAGGCGAGAGCCCTTTTAAAACTATATGTATGTTAGAAATCACTTATTATTTGACCATTTGAGAGGATTTCTTACATTAACCTCTTCATTTTTGGTAGAGTAAAATCAGAATTTCTGCTTTGATTTTTTTATAAAATCTTATTTGCTAAAAATATGAACTACAAATTGAACATCAAAGAGGATTACCCAAAAATATGATGTCCAGTGAACTGAGCAAAAGATTTGAAGATAGCTTGCTGTCAAATGATTTCAGCAGTATTCTCAGTGCAATACGGAATTACTTCACTATGAAATTGTTAAACATCCTTGTCCATGTTTTGTAAATTCATGAAACTAATGATGGTTTTTACTCTGCAGCACTAAAAAAAAATCATCTAACAAGAGGCCTCTGCCAATGTCTAGAGCACAGGATACTTCACCCTACTCATAATTCAAGATGCAACAGTTGTGCCAATACAAATTATTTAAGAAATTAAATCTCAGAAAAATTTAATCAGTCAAGTGAAGCTCCTAAGCAGTTCTCATCATCATTTATACCACTTAAACAGCAGTAGACCCTCTCAGCCACACCTGAGATTTGTGCCCCACTGAGCCAGACGCTGCATGGACTGGCTCTAAAGCAGGCCGTCCATAAAAAGCTCATGATTTAAATCAAGGCAACACAGATGTATCTGGAAGGATTGCAGAGAGGCAAAAAATGCAATGATCTCCCATATCTTCCCAAGGCAAGGCGACAGCACGGAGCAGCCGGATGGCCTTCCTGAAGCTGCCCCACAGCAGCCTGGCACATAAGAAAAATTGATAACGTGCTTTCCATTGCCCCTGGCATGAGGTCTGGCATTTAAAATGTCTTCACATCTAAGTACTTTTAACTTTCATCCTAAGAAAAATTTTACTGCTGTCTTTTCACAAAAAGGCAAACATTATTATAAGCTGCCTTTGATCTGCTAGATGGACTAAATGAAAGAGCTTCTTCTGTTTCACTAACAGTATGATCTAGAATTTGTTAAGAACCTGAAACCTGTAACAACCAAATGCCAAAATATATACATACCTGTTTGAAAAATGGATTTTTCACTGGGTAAGCTACATCCTGTGCCGTTCACAGCCATGACCCACACACTGTAGCAGCGATCTGGCTCCAGGTCCTCCAGAATACAGTGGCTCTCTTTCACTGTCACTCTGTATTCTTCCACCAAAGCTACGAGAAACACACACACACACACACACACAGGCCATGATACTTATGCACTTCATTTGCAGGGCCTATGATTTCTCCTGCCAAATAGCATTTAAAAAAGAGCTAACTGAAAATACAGAAGTTGTAACTATCCAGTGAATTACTCCATGTTTTTCTTAAAATCAGTTTGGATAGAAAGTTTTTGATCTGCCCTTGAGTTCAGTGCCCTCAAATCCCACAAGTAGTCTTCAGTATGATAGGTTGCAAATTTGGGACATGCAATCAAGAGTTGTCAACTCTGTTTTCACCTCTCCAGAACGTAATTTCTCATGATGGAATTTGTCCGATGCATCCTTCAGTGCACAGGCACACACATACATTTAAGCAGAACCCAGGTGCTTTAAGTGATTCTATGATTAGCTTAAGCTTTCAAACGAACAAACATTTCAAATCCTCTTTTCTCAATTTCCATATTTAAGAATTAAAATATCTTAATGTCATTTTTATATGACACTGAAATCGCATGTAGAAATACTGCATTTCTGATTATCCTTTCTTGTCCTAGTTTATTAGGACACATTTCCAAAGTATATGCAGGACCCTAAATTCCTAATCAGGCCCTTCCTTTCGGGAGCTCTGTCTGATTCCTGTAAGCACCAACAGTGCTA
>JAVCKT010033352.1:0-21007 GCA_032273925.1 Rhynchotus rufescens
GCCTTTTTTTCTGTATCTTTCCTAACTCTTCTCTAGAAGACCATAATGGTCCTCATTATTTAAGATACAGGTCTACAGTGGTTTTATACAGTTGCATAATAAATGTTTCCTGGTTTATTTCTTTTTTGGTATTACCTTTCTAATAATAACAATCTAATTGCCCCTTTGAATGCTGCAGAGCCAGGAGCGGCTGTTCTCACAGAACTTCCCACAACTCAAGCACTTCTTTTTTTCTGGAGTGGTAATTGCTCATTTAGATTCTGGTATTTTGCAAGTACAGTTTGAGCTGGTTTCTCCCTCGCACACTGCTTTCCATTTATCAACACAGAATTTAACTTGACGTTTTATCAGTCAGTTGCAGAGCACCATGAGAGCCTTCCCCAGTTCTTCATGGTCAGCTTTTGTTTTTGCCATGAATAATTCAGCACCATCAGCAAACTTTGTCGCCTCGATAATCACCCTTTTTTCTAGATCATTTAAGAATATGCTGAACACCGCAGGTCGCTGTGGTACACAGCTGCTAACCTCCCGCCCCTGGAAAAAGTACATCATTTTCTCTCGCTCATCATCTCCTGTATTTTATTACTCTGTTGTTAACATCTACTAGCAATTAATGTATGAAAGGATGTACCTGATAATGCTTTATCAGCTTTGTGTCTCTGAAAGCTTCAGAAAGAGAACTTGGACACCGTTGTTTCACAAACTTGGACACATTGTTTTGCGAAGTATTTACACAGAAGGCCCACACTCAACAAAAACTGCTTTTAATTCTTACAGACTCAGTTGTTATTACAGTGGCCCATCAGTGCGGCAGGTAACAAGCAACCTGAGTTGGAGCCACCGACAAGCTGTACATTCAAGGGCTTCAGGACGATTCTGATTTCTGTGCTGGAACAGAAATAACTGAACTTTGGCTGACGTCGCGGTGCTGGCGGCTGGAGGCGGCGGCGACCGCCCTCCTCACCAGAGAGGGGTCTGTCCCGGGGTGACTTCTCCTCCGTTCCCGCGGGAAGCCCAACAGGCCGCGGTCAGCTCGGGCTCCGGAGCACGGCACCGATCTTGCTTCCGCGAGTAAGCTTCAGTCTGAGCAAGGGATTCCAGATTTGGGAAATAAACTGCAACTGGACAGCAGATCATGTCACGAAACCAGGATTAGATGCAAGCACACTGCACGGCTTAGCTAAATTCTTACTTACCGCCTGCCTAACGCAGGCCACGCCAGGCAGAAGACTTTGTGTGGGGTGTATCGTGAGCCCGCTCTGGTACACGGTCTGGGGGTTGCTTAGTTCTGCAAACATGCAAATTACTGAAAAGGTGGCAGAAACGAATAAAACACAATATTTATATTTTAAACTAAAATGGTTCTTAACATTGGGAAAAAAAATCCAAATCCTGGATAACATTGTAAATTGAAGCAATAAATTACAATAAATTAGCAAAAAAGGAAGAAAACTCAGATTAATTTCAGAACAGTTTCCTTTTCAAAGTCTGCCTGAAATAGGACTTCTGCATTTCAGGAATACCAGAGTTTAAACACTGAACGATAGTCATTTAAAAACAGTAAAAAGCATCTCTCAGTAGTTTTTCAAAGGCCATGCAAGCGGCACATGAGCTTACCTCCCACTTTATTCTTTGATGTTAGAAAATGGAATTATTTTTGTATAATTTTGCCAAAACTGTTCTCGTAACAGTCCATCCTACTGAAGTTCTCCCAACTCCTTTGCAATTAAAGTATGAACAACATTATATTCCTGGGCTTTTCTAGTAGGAATTACTTTCCAGAATCCTACAAGAATGTGTAAATTATCAAAAAGAATCAGTATCATAAAAGAAAAATATTTTCTGATATACTGCTTAGTGTTGTGAAAAATATTCAAAAAGGAAGCTCTTTAAGGGTTACAGGAAAAAGTCTTCAAAGAGGACACCCCAGAAATGTGACTTTTTTAAAAATGAAAATCTTCAAAGCAGGCATCTCTTTTGCTGTGAGAAAATCCTCAAAGGAGGAATCCTCTAGAGTGAGAATCTTTGAAAATGAAATCTCTTAACTGATATGAAAACTTTCAAAGCAATAAAGTATTCCCAAATTTGAGGGCAACATTTCCTTGATAGAATATAGACTGTTCTTCAAGGGAGAAATGACTTCACCATTTTTAACTATAGAGGTGATTAACCCCTACTTCTTTCATGAGAGGGAATAAAGATTTTAAAAATTCTTTGGACACAGTAGCGAAGTTATTAAAATAAATGATCATTGAACAAAAATCACTGGTGGCCGTGTGCTCTTTTATCACCAGAGAAGCAGGTTTGCACACGCTGCCAACTCAAAAACAGCTTCTTCATTTTTTAAAAAAGCAACAGGAAAGTCCATGGAATGGAGCTTCTAAGAAATAACTTCTCTGAATTACACTTACACTCCACTGAGTAAATCTGATTTGTTAAAAATAAGACTTGTCATAGCAAAGGGCTACTTTTAGCACGCATTCTAACTCAGGACCATTTTGCTCGAACCAGCATGCCCTGTAAGACAGAGAACTTTAATAATAGCTTGTAGCTGGGGTCTGCTTTTGAGTTTTGGAAAATCTGAGAGCTACAAGAAGTATGTGGTGCTGCTGTGACCAAAGGTAGCTGTGCAAGTTGTTTTTGCTAATATCAGGAAAAAAATCCAGATTTCAAGGGCCAATTAGAGCGCTCAGGCGGCATTATAATCCTTTCAGCATAATCCTTGCAATAATACAGTCAACTCAGCTGGCAACCCTTAGGGAGCTTAAGTAAAAGCTACAAATTCCTTCTGAGACCATTTAAAGACAGCCCTTCATCACGAAGGGCATGAAAGCCCTTTCTGTGGCGCTGCTCCTCGAAGCGCCCCGCACGCTGGCCCTGTGCAAGGGCAGCATTTTGCTGTCCCGGGGGGCACAGAGCCCCTCTGCCCCTGCAGCTTCCCTGGCACTGCAGCAGGAGCCCCAGCGCGTGCCAGGAGTAAATCCCGGCTCCCGCTGAAGCTCGGGCTGCTCCATGCAGCCTGGCAGGGCTTCCCAGAGGAGGCAGCGTGTGGAAACGCCAGCGCAACCCGAGGACGGGGCTTCGGTACCGCCCGAGCACCAGTGACTGCCCCTGCGCTGGGGCTGCAAGGCCAAGAAGGCACCGAGCCTTCTAAGGCTCATAAGCTCATGTGGATTTAGGGTTTTCTTTCTGTTCCTTGTGCCCCACAGGAATTTCATGCTATGTTAGCTATTAATTTCAAGCTGACCTGCTACAGCAAACACAAATCCCACTTACGGCAAGGCAAGGAAAGCGGATCAAGGGCACCTCAGTAATTTCCCATGTCATGTCCAGCTTTTGCTGTCCTTGTTTGGAAATAATAGAATAATCCAAATGCTTTTGAGGTCACAAATATTCTTCTCTAGACTAAATGGTATTTTCCACTTGAAAATTTTTCCTTCTTAGGTACATAAACAGCTTGAGAAGAGTTATGTGGTAAAAAGCATATTAGCTCACTTTAAATATCTGAAAAAGGGTACTGGATAGAAGAGCAGCAAATCAGCAATGTAAGACTGAAATAATCATATTCATTATACTTAAAATGTCTATTTGCCGTGTCCAAAACAAACATACATTAAAATTTTGGGAATAATCTTCTGTGCAGTCTGCTGTCATTTAAGATTGCTGATGTAGCAGGGGACAGCAGTGGCTTGGCACGCAGTATTGCTAATTGCCTGCTTGAGAACCTTGGAGAATTTCTGGCCACATGGACTTAATATGTCATTAAGCTTTTCCAATATGTGTCTCTCACAAAGATACCTGCGCTTTGGGAATAAACATTCACTATCACCTCAGCTTCTGCTCATGAGCACCAGAAACCTATAGCAAAAACAATCCTCCTTATGTTAAATTTATACAACTATATTTATTTTACAGGTCAGATACCACTCCAATATTATGCATGTTGACTGATGGGCAAAATGGGTAGTTGTAGAATATGATTTCAGAAGAGCAAAACAGAGCAGTTACAGCCACTGACAGCCATTCGGTGTTTCAAGCAGAAGCCACTATAAGCAATCAAAATGCTGTGTTGCTTTGGTCCTAAACACTTGTTTTTATTGGTAGAGGTGCAGCAGGCACATCGGGCTTTGGCTCTACAGCACGTTCTTGCTCAGATCCCACAGGCTTTCATTGCTGGGGAACAACAGAATTAAAAGCCAACATGTCACAATAGTATTCAAACTAAGTCCACTCCTTTATTTTTTCCTAAATTACATACATATATAAAATAAGAATAATATTAGTGAACATATATTTATGCTTGGAGTAACAAATATACAAAGCTAACATTTTCTGGAGTGATTTCCTCACTGTTCTGTGGTTTCTGGGCTCACTTCTTGACTCTTCAAGGACTCATGTGAAACAAAGCTGGCTGGTTTCAGCAGAATTATCGAGCTAGTAACATCTATGTTTTAGGAGGACTCATTTTTCTTGAAGCAAACTAATATGAGCATTAGCTAAGGTAAGGTACTCACACAAGCCTGAATGGAGCACAGTGTTCTGGAGAGGTTTGCAACAAGATGTGAGGATTTTATAATACACTGCACTTAGATGTCATAAGCATCTTTCATCTGAAGATCACAAATGCTATACCAGCATTGTCTCCCAAGTCCTTTGTAAGAGACATAATAATGATGTTTTTATTGTTGGACCTACCGATTCCTTTCAAGACACAAAGCAGCATAGTAGTAGAGGAAGACAAAACAGTTTAGAGATCAGTCCTGAGTCTACCATTGTAACCAAAAACAATGATAAAGCAGCACCTTAAAAAATGTCACATTAGCAGCTGGATCCTTTGACAGCAGGATGGTCACACCTTTGAGTTCCATTGCTGTACCACCATCACAATACTCCATAAAGAAATTAATGGAAACTCATGTTTTAGGGAACTTGCACAAAATTTAAAAAACATACTTTAACTCAGCATTTGAGAGCCCTGGATTCTGACTGCCTACAGACTCATTCCTCTCTGGTGGTATTACTTTGGCTATTCTCAGTTTAAATGAAAAATATGATGATCCCAACTCTTATGAACTCTCTTTTAGGAACTCTTAAGAAAGACTTTACCCCTGGGAGCACAGACAGCCTGACACATCAGCTGTTTGAGATGTGAGAGGGAAAGTCGCAACACTGCACACATCAAGATTTTAACCTTTTTTTTTTAAGAGACTATCAGAGTGTCTCTAAAGAGAAGGATCTGGAGTCAACCATCCCAAACCTGTTACCATCCTAAAATGGCTGATGACTTCACAGTGTCTATCAATAATAAGCCACAAGCGTTGGATATAGGCATAGAGTATGCTACATCTACAGATTCAGTGCAGATGTCTCACCAAGTAAGAACTACTTCCCTTTTCAGTGGTCAGCGAGATGCTGGGCTGTGCCACTGTCGCCAGCTTGGGGTTCTCCAAGCAGAGGTTCTCAGTGAGGCGGGAACTTCCTTAGGGCATGAACGTGGCTGCCACCTCCCCTGAGACACCCGGCCCGGCCGGACCCGGCTCGGGCCCATGGGCTGGGCACCAAGTCCGCCCCATCACAGACCCACCTCAGCGTGCCCTCCACGGAGACTCCCGCGGGCCTCACCGAGCTGCAACAACGTGTATTGCCGGCTTTGAAGATGCAGAAAATCTGATTTACTGACAGTGTACATCCGGTAGCGATGCATTTCTTTAGACATCATTAATTTCAACTTCATTCATACCTTACAATAAACAAGAGCCTTTCTTTTTAACCAGTTAAAGAATGGAAAAACTAGTAACTGTTCAGACCCACCGTGCATTGCTGCCTGCAGAGGCAATTCGCGGAGGACGGGTTGGGGTTGCACGGCAGCTTGCCGGGCTGCGCGTGCTGCCTGCTCGGAGAGCGCCGGCCCGCAGACAAGCTTGCAGACAAGTGTTCCTGCCTTTAAGTAGCAGCAACTTTCTCTTCTGCCTCAAGCAATTCTTTGGGATGTCACACATCAAAACACAGCGTTTCTTCGCTCCCCTTAATAGGTAGCAAGGAGTTCAGAGTTTTGAGGTTCAGAAGCTGATGTAGTCTGCCTTTGACCTTTCCCACCACGCTCAATGCCCTGCAGTGCTCCGCACTGGAGTGCGGCGAGCGCAGCACAATTCCCATCCATCTCGGGAAGAGCGGCGGCACATCCCAGCCATGCCACAGGTTAAGAGCACTGCCTCTGTACCTCAAAATCTGGTGTGGCAGCCCAGTTGCTGCAATAGTAGGTGCCTTGATCGCTGCAGCTAGGCTGACTGAATATTCAGCAACATCTTTGTGCTCCTCAGCACTGTCAGGTTGCAGTTTACCAGCAGCATTTAGCACCCTTTATTTAAAAAGCAGCCAGAGCAGCAACACACCTTAACTGAGTGCCATAAGCACAAAGGGCTCCTGTTCCTCTGCTGTTTGTAAAGTGAAAGGCGTTGCCAGCCTCGTGGCCGAAGTGTCTTTTCTCTCTATTGTCGGCTCTGCAATTGGGATGTGGATTTGGCCAGTGATGCTGCCAGCCAGTGTGGCAACTGCTCCATGCCTCCTTGGGCTTAGAAACCTCAGCTGCTGCTGGATGCTAAATGCAGGTAACAGGCCTTGGCCATGCTGTTTATAATGCATTCCTTCCCCTGGCACGTGACAGTGCTGCACAACATTGTCCCTGTTTGGAAGGTGAAGGAGTTGAGGTGCAGTAAGCTGCTGTGAGCAGCACATTGCCACCACACCAGGACGCCTCCCATGCTGCCTCCTGCCCCTTGAGTTAAAATCAGAATCATGACAAAGTGCATTTCACCCTTCCACATCAGTGGCCTTCCATTCCGAGGAATGACAAAGCTGGCATTAGGCAGAGGGATATGAAGCACGGAACTAAGAGTTTACCAGACAAAGCAGAGTGGCAATCACAGAACAGAAAGTGCCCGTGTATTTACAAACAAGGTAAAAGAAGCCAGTTTCCTGCGCTGCCAGGAGGTGGTAGGTGAAGGGCAGCCTAAGTTCTGTGTTTCATGCGAGCCAACCTAACTGACACTTTAGTGTAAACTACAGAAGACAAGAGCACCCGTGCGGCGCCCGCGCGCCTCGCCGCGCCGTGGGGCTGAGCCCTGCGTTCACAGGCGAGCCGCAGCAGCTCAGGCCGCCCCTCGAAACAGCGAGCGCTTTTCCCGAGCTGTCAGGAGTCCCAGGAGGAGGCAGAGGCGCGGGGACATCCACCAAGGCTCCAAGGGCTCTCCGGGCACGTTCCCGAGCGCTGCGCCCCGCGCCGGCCCCAGCGCTCCCTGCCCGCTCGCCCAGCCGCATCTCGCCTCCCGCGCCACAGCCAGAGAAGCTGCTGCTAAATAGTCAACAAAACACAATTTGCTGAACAAAGTAGCTGGTACTTGCTGCTTTGCAGCCGTATGTTATTGCATGAAGAGAAACTAGAATTACTTTTTATGATAAAGGTAATGGTGTACAGTGTGTAAGTTAGTTATAACAACACCTCAAGCATTTCTACAAAACTTAATTTAATATTCCAACTCATTAAAAATCTTATTATAGAAACTACTTACAGGCTTTATAAATACATTTTCATATTATTAGGGCAGGATCTTAATAAAGAGCAATTTGAATGCAAAAATGCACATGTAGATTAAGCCGCTTATAGTAAAACCAGCTAAATGAAATTTGCTGTCAGCAAACCTCCCAAGTAGTTTCTTTGTCTGAGTTGGGACTATATTTTTGAGCACTTAGATCTTTTCTAATAGAAATAATGTACCACAGAATTCATGCCACCGAGGTAATGGTACAAGCACTGGTCATAATTCCATGATGCAAACCCGAATATCCCTGAGCAGTCACGAACAGGATGACACCAGCAAAACACACGTAGCTGGAGAGCCAGCTGATGCAATCCCCATCTCTAGAAATTTCTCTCTCATGCTGCGACGATTCTTTCATAGTGAAAACCACCCTGAATCTTTGGACACAGCAGTATGGTAACTGGGTGGAAATCAAGTCCTGATCTACTGAGAATGGTATTTGTTATCCTTAGCTACTAAATAAACTGGCATTTTATTGTTTGCTGCCAGTAACATGGTGACATTGTGCAGGGATACACCAGCAAAACCATTCATTAAAGGAATAACCAACCTGAAGAAAGAATGCTTCAATTACATAACTAATTTTCAAATGAGGCAATGGACTAACAGTGATTAATGAATTGATTAATCATTAGAATAGAAAAAAACAATGCTTCCCATTGTCTGCATTCCTCACTGGCATTATTCGCGGTTGCTATTCACAGTGTGTAAAGTTTAAAAGCCTGTCACAGTGGAATCTTGCATGACAGATTTTTATCTTTAAGCTCTCTTTTGTTGGTTTTTTTTTTTTTTTTTTTTCCTGACATGATAATGTCTCCTCAAGCACAATTGCCTTTGTGTGCACTGGCTCCAGGTACTGATGCAGGTAAATCAGCGTTTGAACATGGGGCAAGTATCTTCTCTTCCACATGTATCAGCAAGCCTGCTCATGTGCGTACACCCCTGCATGTCTGTGCAACCACATGTGCCCTCTTCCAGTGTCAGGGCAGGTACATGTGCTCGCATTGGGAACACAAAGTCCTCTTGTCCACTGGGGTGTTGCATGATGCAAATCCAGGCACAGCAGCAGTAGGATGCTTGTCCCCTGGCTTTTCCCCCCCCTCATCTCTTTCCCTCCTGTCACTCAGGTGATAATGATCTGTGTTGTGGGCATTTGCTGGAAAGCTTTAACGTAACCATTATTTTTTAGGTTGCTGGAATTGAAGTGGGCATCAAGGGCTCCAATGAATACAAATAAGCTCAGATCCAAGCAAACTCCATCTTGCCTAATCTTTATGGTGCTGTAATCTGGGAGGCACCTTGTTTGCTTTCATTTAGTATGGAAGGAGAGCAAGCATCACAGTAATATACTGAAGTCTGGAGTGATCTCACCAGTTCACATCCTGAGGTCTCCTGATGATTCTCTATCTCAATAGCTATAATCTGTCACAGGAAGTATTATTCATAATAAGACAACTCCACCCACCCCTTACTGGAGCAGCAGAGGCAAAATTTATTTCTACCTTACTGACTCCACAAACACAGCTCAAAATTGACAGAAGTCCAAGCTGCAAGGCTGGGAATCTGTTTGGAAACTTCTCTAAGGTATCTGTTTTCTCAAAGTTCTTTAAGTTCTAGAAACAGAGGCTGGGTTCAACCTACAGTTTAGAGGTTTTTTGTTTGTTTGTTTGTTTGTTTGTTTTTTAAGTTTATATCCTCTTTTAAAAAATGGATGCGTTAGAGGATGTCACAGGAAGGGAAAAGATGATGAGAAGTTGGACGTATTCCTGCTTTTTATATCCTCCAGTATTGATGTCCTATGCAAACCTTGCATGTTCTATCATCACAGGACACTCCCAGATGATAGACCATAGTTCCCTTGCACTTTCTGCATCCCAAAAGTAAGGAGTTAAGAGTCCATGGTGCAAGGGGATAACCTATGAGGAACAGAACAGCTCCGCGGTGAGGAAGGTATTCTTTCCCTGGATCAGAAGCACACAAATAAAGGGATTCTTGCCAAAAGTCAAGATGCACTAGACCTTACAAAGGATACTAACAGAAACAGTAGTAAGGCTCTTCAGTCATATAAATAACAGAAGAGCAAGGAAAGAAGCAGCAGGAATGCTATGCATTGAGCACACATCAGAGATTGAAGATAACCTGGGTACATGCCAAAAAGTAAATGAAGACTTGGCTTAATTTTTTAATAGAGATGGTGATATTGAGTGTAGGGCAAAGGCAGAATAGCTAATGGGTATGAGAAAATGGAAGTGATAATTCCTGGAGTGGAGCAAAACTCCAAGATCATAACACACTCAAGTAGGTGGAACAAGAATTTTCACCCCAGAATGCTAAAGAACTGGTAAATGATACTGCAGGATAAGTTGCAAGGATCTCCCTATGCCCATCAAAACAGAGGGACACTTACAGAATACCCAATTGAAAGCATACAACTATGAAAGGTGGGAAAAAAAATGTGATCCAGGCTGCTACAGATTTGGTATACGGCCCTGGCAGCAGGCAAGGGTTTGGAATACACTCTGAAGTAATTAAAGACATCAAGGTAAGCGGAAAATAGGATAAAATGCAGTATGAGTTTTCCAAAAGCTCCAAACAAACTGACTGCCTTTCCCAATAACTGAATTTTTTTTTTTTGAAAAAATAAATACAAGAAAGACTAATCTAACACATTTGAAGTAAAACACTGGACACGGTGCCTCATCGGCGATTATTAGTTAAGATGTAGATGATGGTATTAGTAAAGAATTATAAGGCAAATAAGAAGTTGATGAAAGAGAGATGATGATTGGTCAGGCTGAAAGGGGAATTCACTAATAAAGCTCCTCAAGGACTGAAATCAATTTTATTTAATATTTTCATGATTGATCTTTGCACAAAAGTAAGACCATGCTACTGAAGTGAACTGATGACACATAGGTGAAAACCAGTATCGATGCAGAGGGAGACCAAGATATATAAACACAGAACTGCCTGACCTTGAGGACTGGACAAACAGGAATTAGAAGAAGTGAAAGTGCAAGGTCAAGCACTAGAGCAAGAGCTTCTGATGCAAGTGGGGAGCTCATTAGTAGGATACAAGAGAGACTTGGGAGCACCCCAAGGAGTAAGATGTGTATTGACAAAGAAATAGAGACGCTGTTGAGGAAAGCAACGGCGAGATCTCAGCTGAAAGAGGGTATAATTCTGGTTTTCCTGCTCTCAAGAGAGCTTTCTCTGTTCTTGTTCTGATTTGAACTGATCTACTTGGATAAGCAAGGCACATCTAACAAGGTCTTGTTAGATGGCAACTAAAAGAGCTTATTTTATATTTCCTTTTCTAAATTTCTCATAAAACCAGGATAAGGTATTGCTGGATAAGGAGAAGTGCTGAATTATATAGAGATTAATCATTTTGTGTTCTTCCTCTGTTTTCCATTTGGGTGAGATTTTCAAATGGCACAAAGCAACACAGCATCACAACCTCCACTGACTCCTTACTGTGACTCCTGACCTTGAATCTGATCCTATTGCCTTTTCACCCAGCCTTTCATTTAGCCTACGCACCCCAACACATGTTGCTGAGGATGGAGAGATAAACTCTACAAAAGCAACACAGGAAGAGAAAGCCTTGATAAACAAATCTTTTTTTGCATGAATAGGAGAATATGTAGTTCTCATAAAAATGGTAATTAGAGCCCAGCATGAGGAGGCTGGTTTTTTTTCATAATAATAATAATAATAAAAATCTCCAAGAGCATTCATTCAGGAGGAAGTAATATTTGCCAGTAGTATTACTATTATTACTGTATTACCACTAATAATGATGATAAGGCTCCTGCTAAGGGACAGGACCTTCCATGTAACTAAGTAAACACGCCTAAAAAGGGCTCCCCTTAAGGCACGTCTTCAATTAATACAGAAGGCTGACACCTGCTTATAGCCCACTGCAAGGTACCAGCTGATTGCCTCTCTCTAATGACGGCTTAATTTGCTTTTCCTTTCCCAGTTACATCGTGCGGCATCACTGGCCTCCAACACGCAACAACAAAGCAGCTGGCGTTTGCGTGGGCAGACCTTGGTCGGTCCAGCCCCATCTCCTCCCATAGCCTGTCCTCCTAACCCCAACTCGGTGGTCAATTTATTTGTCCCCTCCTTCCCACAAGCGCGCAGCGCCCGTGCAAGGCGCCGCTGTTAATTTAGCCAGGAAATGGTTTGATGGTGATGGGGGAATAAATTGATGGGACCTTCTGAGCAGCAGCCACGGGAAGAAACACGAGCCCCTCGCCATTTCTCAGTGACCTCTCCCTGTGCTTAAGGAAAACTCATAAGCTCTCAGCACGAATTAGCATGGCCTCATTATAAAAACAGAATTGGGGTCAGGAGAAACTAAGATGGGTAAGGGAAAAAAAAAAATCCCATCAAAAGCAACATCTTAGACAGAAACATCCTAACTGCGGAGGGCACAAAAATGCGAAGCTTCAGAGAACCGAGTACCGCTTTCCAGAAGGCAAAAAAAACCCAAGGCACAGATCCTCAAAATTGCAACCGTTAGATGTCAAGCTGGACAGCGCTGTGGAAGGAGTGTGTGTGTGTGTGTGTATATATATATATATGTGTGTGTGTATATTCACATCTCTTGTGGATTGCGCTTTCCAACCCATTTGCTGAGATCTGCAGGAAGCCACAAGAGCAGCTCGGGGTGTGGGGGGGGACAGTCCAGAGGGGACAGCGAGGCACAACCTTGCTCTGCTTCCCATGAAAGCATGAGGGCAGCGTCGCCATCCCCTCTGTCCCACCTGCAAATTTCGAAGACCAGCCCTGGCGTATTTCCAGAAAGAGCTAACAACAGGAGCCCTGAAAGCTTCTGACACGGGAGTAAAGCCCAGGTTCATCCCGACTCGTTCCGCTTTTTGACAAAGACTCAGCTGGCAGGCTCGGGTCGTTCTTTTCCCACCTCTGTCACGGGCTTGAGAGCACATCTCGGAAGCCTCTCAGGCATCCCGCCTCTTTCCCCCGCCGTGCCCGGGCGGCTGGTGGCTTGCTGCCACGCGGACAGCACGACTCTATTCACCCGGGGCTTTGCTGCATTTCCTCTCTCTTGACAGGTGGCAGGAAGAATAGCGAGGAGCCGGCAAGGAAGGAACTGTTACAAACTAATCCACTCAGCAGCCCCGAGAAAAATCTGTCAATTCACTGTTTTTTTTTTTTTTTTCCCCCTTCTCCTCCCTTTTAAATTATTTTATTAATTCTGATTTGACCAAAAAAAAAAAAAAAAAAGAGGAACTAGATGAAGGAAAAAATAAATTAGACCTTGAATTTATTTACTCCGATATTGTCCCTGATAATTCTTACCATTAAATCACCCTGCTGCTAAGCTGCAGGGCCTTCTGACATCAATATTAATGCTCCTTGCTGCCGGCAGTAGCTAGTAGAGTTGCCATTTCATAATTCAGATGCAAAAATTAAAAGCCAAATGTGGGAGAGAATTGCACAGCAATTGCATTTGCCCGGTAAGCTGACTGAGGACCCCTTGGCAAATTCTGAAACCGCTGCCCATCAGCACAGAGGATTCAACATATGGCTTGAGAAATGTCTCCTGCTCTCCAGCTTGGATTTTCACGTACCGGAATATTACCAAGAGCTGTGCCTGTAAGAAATACAGAAACTGCAACACCATTGCTGACCAAAAGCACCCCAAATTGGCAATATTAGAAATAATACTTTGGAGGCTAGCGCTGCCTGGAGCTCTGTCAAGGTAGTCACGGAGCATGAAAATGCTTTGCAGAGGAAGCTGAACCAAACAGCAAGGCACACCGGGTCACGCTTCCACACCTGAGTCCGATCCCAGAGTTAAGAGCCCCTATTTGCACGGTCTCACATGCACACACAGGAGTGCTTAATAAACAAATCAGACCTCTCTCTACTTTCAATCACGATCTGGGCTATTAGGACACTGCAAGCAGCTGATAGGCAACACTGCCCAATCACACACACAAAAGAATTCATTTTTTCAGCCCTCTACGTAACACCAAGCGACGTGTTTTGCACCAAAAGACTTGCTTCACTTTATTTTATCACTTTATTTTTTTGCCCTCACTGTCATTGCAGTCTGGCCCAGGAGAAGAGATATTTAGCCCTCACTGATGCTCTGCCGTTTAATCAGATGACCACTGGAATCAAGGTTTCCTGCTTGAAGAGGCAGACAAGCAGGGACTCTCTGAGGAGTGGAAATGCCAGCTGGGAGATGGCCCTAATCCACCTGGAGCTTCTTCAGACACTCTTAATTACAGATTTGTATTTTAAATGGCCAGGGGAAAAGGGAACACTTTTTAAATAAATGAATAGATAGATAGATAGATAGATGCATTAGAATGAGAGGACTGTCTGTTAGGCTACTAATAACCTATTCGCTTGAATTCCACCTAGAACCACCACAAAACACCTCTTTTTCCTAGGAAAGCTTCCAGGAATAGAGGCACAGACACATTTCCAGACTGCATGCTGCTCATGACTTCTTGCTATTCAAAGGGGAAGGGGAGCAGAGCTGAACACATTTGAAATTCAGCATGGATGAGAGTGAGTAGATGCTGGCACTGAGAAAGAAACAGCAAAACTGCCCCTCTTCCTCTCCAGACCTATCTCCAGTGACTCGTGATTTAGGGGCACATACTCCTCTTCCACCTGCAGTCCTCCCCACTGTTTCCGTGCACCCCTGCCCGCATTCAACGTGTCCCTGCTAGTTGAGTCCCTACTGAGCCTCTTCTCTGCAGCTGCTTTTGCCGCAATGGTTGTGCAAAATGGGAGAGAAGCTCCGCCAAGACCCAAACATGCACCAAAAACACCTCCCGGGGGTGGCCGAGAACTGTATCAGAGTAAGGTAAACAACAGGCAAATGTAACTCAAAGGATCTTTTGCAGCCACTTTGGGGGTGAAATTTCAGTTTTGCTGAAACAGAAAAACACAGTGATGAACTTCACTGGAGCTAGAAATTCACCTCTCCTGCTTCTACAACAGCAAAAATTTAACACTAGACTCTCATTTGGTCAGGCCAATAAATAAGAGGTGGCACTGATCATGCAATCTGTGTCGCTTCTCCTGCTAAAACAGTTCTGGGCACAGATCTCAATATTCTTATCTATATTAAAGCAATCCTGCTGCCCTAATAATTAACTAAATCACATTATCCTCTGCACAAAGCTGACAGTCCTCTTGAATGCTGCCTTCTAACTAGATCACCCCTGTAATTTTATAAATGCAATGAGATTGCTTATACAAAGATAAGTGGAAAGAATGCTGCAAAAATTATTCATGGTTGCTTTGCGGGATAGAGGCATTTTATGATAACAATGTTACAAATGAAAACTGAGGCACAGAGAGACTCCACGACTTGCCAAGGGACCTTTAAAACCTCTGCTGGTCTTATCCCAGCCACATCCTTCACCTCTTTTGCCTTTGTGGTGGCAGGGTGTCCCTGGACATGATCTTTCTAACGAAACAGAGGCAAAATCCTTTCCTTCTGCAGTTACAAGAGAGATCTCGGTGTTTTCTCCAAGATTACAGTTGTAAGATATGTCTCCTGGCCCAGTCCTAACTTAGTTCATTACATTTTTACTTCTTTTTTTTTTTTTTTCCTTCTCTTTGACCTCATTTCCCTTCCCAACTTTCCGGCAGATGTGATTTCAAAGAGCCCTTTCTGCTGCTCACTAGCTGTGAACAGCAGTGGAGAACATCGCCACAGTTAACACAGAACTAAGTGAAATGTCATCAAAATGGTACCCATTAGAAAGCCAGGAGAGGAGGCCTCAATCAACAAGACCTGACTGAATTCAGTCGTTTTACCTCTAACCAATAGGATATTGAGGACATGAATTTCAATGCAGCAAAACTCTGTTCCAAATTTACATGGCGCTGCTCTTTGCAAATTTCCTTGCATGGGAGGACCTGGGCTCTATTGTGGCCCACGCAAAGACTCGTCCATGAAGAGCCGGGCTTTGAGAGAGGCAGAGCGTTCATCTCTTTATAAGCCAGTGCCTCAAAGGGACATCTTTGTGCTCAGTCCCTACTCAGATGTACTGCAATGCTTCCCTTTGTGCATCAGAACAGACGCCTCCAAAGATAGCGGGCATTGTCCATGCAGGCGTACAGCAGCATTTGGACATGCTGAATGGCTTCCTAAGAGGAGAAAAAGTGCTGAAGAAACACTAAAATATGACAGATGGGAGCCCTAGAAATTCAGCTACCCCCCAAACTGGCAAATGAAAAGGCAGCACAAAGGGCAGGCGCGGCAGCAGAACTTGGGCATAACAAAATGCACGCCATTTAACGCGGAGTGCACAGAAGCTTCGGTCTATAAGTCAAAATCCTCCCCATTAAATGGCTTCATTTAAAAAGTTTTCAAGCAATTAAAATAAATTAGAAACTTCACAGGAGAACGAAATCACTGAAAAGGATAAGAGGCACTTTATGCCAGGCACGGCTTCTAGCAGTGTCGTGCCCATGAGGCCAGAGTTTTATTTTAGAAGAGCTCAGGGCCAGATTTTCAAGGGCTCTGCGCCAATAATTAGGGACAGATTTTTCTACACTGCTCAGCTCCCATTATCCAAATAGGGGCCAAACACACCAAAGGGCTCAGGGCCCAGTCATTCCTAGTGAGACAGTTACAGCCACAACTTGGATTTTTTTTTTTTTTTTTTTATGTAATCATTTATTTCATCGTCTGCCTAAGCGGGAGGTGGCCTGTAAAAACCACCAGCTAACTTTTTCCATTGGCATGTCAGAAGTGGTTTCCTCCTGCCAGGGAAGGCACCCCACATTTGGCCAAGCCTGAAACATCACGTTCATAACGCACAAGTATAATAAACCCTGCAGAGTTTTTACTGTTTTCCCTAATTCTTGCTCGAGAGGCCTCTCTCACTGACCTCCACACAGTAGACTTGAGCGGACGGTAAAAAGAAAGCTGTGAAATTATAATGCTGCCTCCAGCCATTTTGTGGAGCTGTATACATCATTTGTGTCGCAGCAGCATAGGAGCCTTTCTCAGAAATGGAAAAATCCCTTTGCATGCTGCTAATGGAGAAGAGAAAGCTCATCAGGATTTTCCTCATCTTTTAAGCTGCTGCTAGCTCTGCTCTCAAATGAAACAAACTGATGCAATCCTATAACCAGATCATGGCCTCCAGGCTAAGAACTGCAAAGAGTTTCTTTCCTCTCGCACCATCCAACGTGAAAGCTCTCACTGGAAATGCGATGGGAGCAGCGAGGTGTTCAGTCAAGCCCAGCCAAGAGAGATGAACCACTGGGACACAGCACGGGGCAGAGCAGCAGGAGATACAGAAAGCCACAGTCAGGATTTTGAACAGAAAACCACAGTCAGGGGCAGTATGAAGGAGAAAGTTTGGACTGAGGCCAATGCTTGGTTGCTGAAAACCATACAAACGGCAAAAAGGTCAATTTGGACAGCATGCAGTGTTCGGGGCTGTATTTTCTTTAGCCAAAGACAGCAGTGACAAGAGATTTTCATTTGCAATCAAACAGCTTAGGTGCCTTCGCTACCCTTTCTTTCGGTTTGACCTGAGGTCTTAAGACAGGGCAAGACAGAAACATTTCGGTTACTTAAATGCTTTCTGGTATTTCTCATGCATCTATGTTCTACCATTCATATATAAAAACACAAAGAGAAAAACAGGATAGCGAGTGAAAAGTACTCTATGGTAATCCAGACACTCACTCCTCCCAATAGGAATTGCAAGCCCACTGCCAAGGTAGCACCACTGGTACATCTCACAGTCAGGCAAAGGCTGCTTGGGTAAATCGGGTGGTGGGGTCAAGAACAAATAGACCCTGACACTTCTAGTCCACCTGTGTTTCAGTGGTAGCTAGATGCTATCTAATAATGTCTGATGGCTTGTACAAGATGGATTTGATAGTGCCTACTTAATGCCTAGCCAACAAAAATACAGGGCACCTAAAGAATTCCTGGAAAAACAAACAAACAAGAAAACCCCAACCAAATAGAAAAAGAAGTCTGGAACTGTAAGTGGAGACCAAGTGCTATTTCCTTGCAGAACTGTCTCCAGCAACATTATCTAAGTAGCTCTGATGCAGCAGTAATGCGAGGCTTGCACTACTGCTGCTCCTCATGGTAGTGAGATGGAGGAGACATCTCTCCCTGGGATCAAACGCCAGCAACTGTTCTATGTGTGCTAATTTAAAAATGAAGAGGAACAGTGGGTCACTCTTCCTGTTAAACCCAGGATTATTATTCTTTTCTGAGAGCAATTTGCTTGAAAGGAAATCTTCTCCTCATCATTCCCTTCTTCATGGGTTTTAACTGCAGTAGGAGCCCCTAATTTCCTTCGTAGCAGAGCAGCATGCAGGTGCATAGCAGGCTGCACACTGTATCACACCTTCCCTCCTTTAAGCTGCCTGCTCCCTGTGGGGGCAAGATAATTACATCCACCCTAAGAAAACATCAATATTTTATTTTTAATGAGCTGGGCAGACCCAATTATCTCAGTAGGCTGTTAATAAGTGAAATTATGAAGTATGGCTGCAGCTTTGATGGAGACAGAGTCATCTCTGAAATGGGAATTTCTGACACATAGAGTATTAAATAGATGCCAGGCTGTTGGGATGGGAAGTTTGTCAGAGAAAAAGTGTTTAAGACAGAACATTTGCCTCAGTAGCACTTTTCAGTATTCAAATGTAATAAGTCAAGCCCCAAAGAATCATGACATTGGCTAGAATCATGACGTTGGCTTAAAAACTCTAACTCCTGAAAGAATAATAAACATCAGTCTTTCAGTGGCATTTTGAATCCTCATGTTTTATGTTTCAGATCACCAACCTCTTCTCCCCAACAACAGTGACAAGAATTACTCTTTTTTTTTTTTTTTTAAATAAAAGTCAGCATTCTCATGAAAACACCACAGCAACTAAGCTTTAAGGCAAAAACGTAAATATGGCAAGACTTGCCACTACTGCATGGTAGATTAAAGCATATATTGGCTGGGAAAGGACATTTTTCACTTTCCTCTCACAAGAAGTTTGGCTCAAGAGGCAAACTAATATCTTGCTGTTCCCTCTGCTGTCATCCTTCCCCCTCAGCATATGTTCTTTCCAGTCACAAGTTAAAAAGAAGACAGAATAAGAACAGACTTAAAAAAAAAAAAAAATCAATAGATGAATTTTCAAGAATTCTCAGGCCATTATTAACCATATTGAAGAAAATGGCAACTGCCATTTGATGATCCAAAATCTGACCGATGAATAAACATGTAGTACTGTTTGGTAAACCCAGTACCACAGAAGAAAAAAACACAATTTAAAGTTAATTTGGCAAGTGCACTAGTGAACACAACAGCACTCATATCTAGTATACGAACAAAGAGAATATAAATACATTTGCAATTATTTGTCTAGGCACATGTGCCTAATGGCTCTAGCTCCCATTCATGCTAAGCATCCCCTTGGTCTCTCCCTGTTGTTTCACGGGGAATAGTGGAACTACTGGAGGAACAAAACTATCTTGGGGGGACCAGGTTATTCAGTTTGCCATCCAAACAAATATCTATACTCGAGACAGGCAGCCGTGGATTCTATATCTAGCACACCAGCTCCTGCTTTTTATCATTCTGCTTTTCTTCCATAGGTCTGACAAAGGTGGGGCAATTCTAAATTTGGTTCTGTAGCTAGGGCCCTCATCAAATGAAACGCATGTATTAGCGTAATAGTTTTTATTGACATCCCAGACACTCAGCCATATGACCTTGCAGTTCATTTTAAAGGGCAAGAGCAGGATTAACATCCCCAACCAGATCAGTAAACTAAACATAAATCATATAATAAAAAGGAAATAAAAAGGAATAATAATAAAAAAGTTTCCAAACTTTGAACTGCCCTAATCACTTATGTTCCACTAAAAACTGTCCTTCTTAAGCCTTTTATTTCTGCTTTAACTGTCCATCCTAATCATAGAAAATCAGACATTTAATTCCAGGAAGATGCAAAGCCACAATACAGACTTTGATGCAAAGCTGTTAGTTCTTGCTGGACTCCAAAAAAAGAGTTTTCGGCTTCCAAAGACTCTTTGCTGGCTCTGATTAGAAGCCACACTGGCTGACACAATAATTGCTCTATAATCATATCTTCAGTACCCTGACCTGGTTTATGCATACAATCTATATTCTAATAGCAGTCAACAGGTCACCAGTTAATAAAAATACCATTAACGTCCCCCTGTGACTAAGGAATGGAGATATTCATCTCACTAGGCCAGTGGTGGGCCAATATAATTTCTGTGGCTGTTAGTGTAATTAACTCTGCTGGCATGTGGATCTCCCTGGAGGACAAGGCAAGCACACAACGACCTTCATGTGAATTCTTGTTGGTGGCACTGCAGTGGGCACAAAGATTTCCAGGGGCTCGGGTCAGAGAAAAGCAAGTACTTCCCATGGCCTAACCTCTGCGTACAGCGATGATGATTGGGCCCATAGCTGGTTTTGTCTACAAAATGCAGGTAGGGATGGCTGAGGCTCAAAGAGATGGTCGGGATTGCCATCCTGCACTACGTGAGTAGGAAAGAGAGGAGATGGATTTATGAATGGAGAGGCATCATTTCCATTCAGCCTCAACCTCATTCATGTAAATGCAGTGTGGGCAGCACATGCTACAGTCTGTATTTATACTTCTGTAGGTCACAGGAGTGTTGGAAAATTCACAGGTTTCCCAGAAATATTCTTGGAAGTCTGTGTTTCCCTCCAAACACTGAACTGAGGCATACATCATATCTGTGAACATAAAGCACTGTGCATATCCGGAGACATAAGATGACTGAGCAGAAGGGCTTTCTTAGAATAGGTCTCTTAGAATAGAACGAGATACCATCTCCTTCTGGCCCAGAAACTGTCATAAAGAGACATGCCAAAGGCTTCCAGGGGATACAGAACTGCACAGGATAACTTCCTGAGATGAACTTAGCCTTCCAACTCACACAAGTGAATCCTGCCTCTTCCCAGTGACTTACACTCTCCACTTCTAGGTCTGCTCTAGAAATTCCTTACAAATTTTTATAGTTCCGCTGTTTAGCACCACCTGAGTCTTGATAAAACCCATCTGGCCAAGAGGACCTCTTGCAAAGCTGGCCCTCCAGCCTGATTCGCCTTTGCACATGGGAGCTGCTCGCCCTGAAAGGGACCAAGACCTCGCACAACTCATTCCAACGCACAAGTCCTGCTCCAAGATGAAAGTCAGCTCGCAGCGAGCAGATGTCCCGTGTGTAACTGCTGCAGCACACCTCCTCCGAATCAGCACAGATCAGGATCACTGCTCTGCCCGCACGGGCACATTTGCATTCTGCTCCACCTATGTGTGTTCAGCTGGACCCATGCCCAGGAGATGGGAATGATCCTCCCCCTCCCCTCCTCGACGTA
>JAVCKT010033352.1:27905-50471 GCA_032273925.1 Rhynchotus rufescens
AGGGCACACTGCTGCCTCATGGTCAACTTGTCGTCCACCATGACACCCAGGTCCCTCTCTGCGGGGCTGCTCTCCAGAAGGTCAACCCCTAATCTGTACTGGTGTCTGGGGTTATCCCTCTCCAAGTGCAGGACTTTGCACTTGCCCTTGTGGAACTCCATGAGGTTTCTCTCTACTTAACAACTGTACAGTCTATCCAGGTCCTGTACTACTGTACAGTCTATCCAGGTCCTTCTGGATGGCAGTACAGCCCTCTGGGGTATCAGCTATTCCTTCCAGTTTGGGATCATCAGCAAACTTTATGCTTTTCCGAGAAGGTGAAGTAGAAGCTAAAGAAGGTGAAGTCAAAGCTAAAAGACTCCAGAGGAACCCATGGCTTGAGAATTGAGGTTGATATTCCTTACAAAACATTATTGGTAAAAAAAAAAAAAAAATCTAAACCAACCATGGAGGGCTTTGGGCTCACCCTCTCTTTAGCACTGAAGCTATGCGGCAAATTCAGACTGTGCTTTTGAACACGGTGTGCTTTTTTCTCCTGAAAAGAACACTGAGCCTACTTGCTTTCCTGGATCAGGCTACCTGCACGCACAAAGCTCACATGAATCCCAACATCTGATTCCTGGTGATGAACATTATGAGTCTTGACTTGGAAGATATGCTAGAGTTTCACTGAGATTACTGCCTGGACTGAGTACATCTGAATTAGTCATACTAGTCAGATTAGAATCAGACTATCAACCTGGTCTTTTCCCCAGATTTCTAGAGTTGCTTCTTGGGTTAGATATAGAATGAGAAAGAAAGTCTTGATTCTCAAAGGCAGTAAGAGGCCAAACCTTCCTCAATGCTTTGTCTGACATAATCAAACAAATCTCCAAATTTTGTAAAAAAATGCACACTGGAGTCACAATGGTTTAGAACTAAAATCCTTTGCCTTCTTCACCTGAGCAGTCCTCTTTTGCCTAGCAGCAGGTGTCTGTGCTCTCTCTGTTGCACTTTCTTTGAAAGCCAGACAGTTGATAAAAACTGGCTTCTTGAAACTGAGATCCCATGTCCCACACAACCTTGGGGTTCACCTATAGTAAATCAGATAAGTACTCGCAATTGACCCTTCAAGCAGTGCCTTAACCATTTGTACAATTCCCTCTTTGTTTGTCATAGAGAAACAGATTCCTTCTTGGACTTTATAAACTTCCACTCTTAGGATCCCGTTCTGCCTAAGGCCTATGGATGAAAGAAGTGTTGATGGCAAATTGCTCTTCAGGAAGCTTCAGACAGACACACAATGTCATGGCATTCTGATCCCTTGCAAGAACATTCATTTGCTGGCCTGAAACGCCTGCAGCTATTTAGCTTTTCATCTCCTGATTGGCAGCAAAGTCTCTCCCAGTCTAGTTAATGCAGGTTCAGCAAACAACCCAACTGCTTCCCCTCAGCTTCTGGAGTTGAAGAAGAAACTCCATCCCCACAGGGACATGCCAGGATCTGAGGACTGAGCATGTAGTCCTTATTCCAACAGCTGTTTTGGCTGTTGCAATGTGCTTTTTAGATCCCCATGGAGCCTTAAAACAACAGCTGCAATAGTTTACCAGATCTTTGGGTCTCGCTTGTCTATGGGGAGAATGAGCTGCAAATGATCAAAGCCAAGGAAATGCTTTTGGAAGCCTTGAAAAATGAGCTGGCTCTATTATATTCGCTCTGCACTGATGAACAGCATCACTTTCCAGCATCTTGACTTCGCATAGCAGTTTCACACAACATTTACAAGCATTATCACTCATGATCTCCCCACTATCTCCTGAAGACAGGCTCAAATGCACCAGGCTGGTTATCACCACCTCACTGCTCCATGCAAGTCATACATAGCCTTTCCAGTAGACCAGTTATGCAATATTCCACTCTTTCTCCACTCTGTGGTGTCCTGTAACAGCATTTCATTATTCTACTCACAAATATCTCTGTACAGAATATTAGCCCACCAAAACAGAAAGAGAATGTGTTACAATAGCTGCCACAAAATCCGTCTACAGTCTTTCTTCAAGTCCTTCCTCTTTCACATATGATCTAAAATGCATGTCCCTCCATCACACTGTCCTTATACAGGTGACTCTGCCTTGTGCAAAATGTCTACCTCTCTAAGAACTGAAAGATCACAATTTCTGTGAGACAACCTGTTACCTGTTTTACCTTATGTTCTCTTTTCTGATGCGCTATTATGGAAGACATACAGGCTGAACTGGCTGAAGTGACAAGGGTTACAAGATGGGAACCAGTAGAGTTTTACAAAATGTGAAAGTGAAAAAAAGAAGAAATCCCCATGTTACTGATTCATCTAGAATTCATCTGGGAGCTCTCATAAACTAATCCCTAAATACCAGTGTTCCCATTCACATCATCTACAACTGCAGACTTACCTGGTTTCCAAGGCTGACAGTCCTAGCAGAGAGACCAAGAAGCAAACAGGCTTCACATACCACCTTTATCTCCCACTGGTGAGCCTTCTAGTGCACCTGTATCTACCTGACAGTGGCAAGAAATACAGTGAGGAAGGCTTTCTTCGCAAATCTTACTTCATAGGGAGAAAAAAAAAATGATATGTGTGTGTGTGACAATGGACATCTTTCCCCAGTACATCTGCCCAGTTTTCCCTAAAGACACTGAGGTGCTTAAATAAAGTAAGTTCTGTGGGCCCATGGAAAGAAATGGGGGGTATTTTTTGGCTGTGATGTTCATTGTAGTTGCAGGAGAAGGATACACTATGTTTTCCAATTCCGTGCTCTTCCTTATCCCTCCCCTCCACTGACTATAGTAATGAGCTCCACAGGGACTTCTACTCTTGCCTTTGAAGTAGCATGTTTCTTTGAACACATTTTGAATTTCCTTTCGTCTGTTATTTGTTTGCTGGTTCCTCTGACTGTCTGTCTGTTGAGGGGGTTGACAGCTCTTAGTGGGGCCACCATGCCTGCTCAGGAACACAGAAAACAGAAAAACAAACAAACAAACTCTGAGTCGCCAACCAAGATCACCTTCACGGGAAGAATGTGTATCACTCAGGCAAGCTCTGCCCTCCCAACCAAGACATTACCAAAACTACCAAGTACAGATGGAGGAGTTAGAAAAAAAAAATGAAAAATGAAACAGGCAATGCAGTTTGGCTACGGAGTATACAAAGAAGTTAGACTGCACAACTTGGTCTGGTGAGTAAGAGAAAAAGATCAAGTAGAACCTGAGTCAGCCATGAGTTGAGGCTGCTGCTTGAACAACAGAACACTGAGGCTTTTCTTCTACAGAATGAGTTAACTGCCCAACTACTGATACGAGCAGCTATGCAGCTCAAGCCTCCTTCCTTAGCCCATCATGGGATGATGACCCTGGGGAGAGTCATCTGCATAGTCTGGTCAACAGGGCACACCCCTTCCCATCCTAATCACACCAGTAGACCTGCAAGCCTCAGAGGCAATGCAGACAAGAGAAGACTGTCTAGACTAACAACTGCAGATGCTTACCTTGATGAAATCACACCTGAAAGGTTTCACTGAAGACCTGATTTCACTGAAGGAAAGGGGCAAAGGCGGGGTGGTTTATCTCCAACCCTAACCTCTCCTGCCATTCTTGTGAAGCTTGGAGACTCTGTGCTCCTTCTTTCATTTTTACATGGTTACATATTTTCTGTCTTGTTTCTGTTACAGATACCGGAAAATACCATTGATGCTATGAGTCCTTTGACTGGTTCCCCATCCCATCTTAAAAAAAAAACAGTACTGTTTCTGGCATCTTCACCATCACCAGACATCTGCATCCCCACATCTGGCCTGCTCTCTTATCCTTTCTCTCCCCTCTGCGTTTTCCATTGTTTTTTCCCCTTTCCTATGCGGACCAAACACAAATTCTTTTACACATCCTGCCTCCACCTTAGATTATTATGGGACACTCTAATCCAAGAAGCTAGAGTTGGAGTAGGGGAACTAAGATCTTGCAGAGGCCACTAGAGTAAATCACTGACATCTACAGGGACTGAAATGAGGCAAAGCGAGGTGTAGGGGATGGTAACGGGAACTGTGGTCTACTGGAAAGCATTAGAAGAAAGCCTGGGATGGCGCCAGCAAGTTGACTTGCTTACTGCCATAGACGGGAAATGTCAGCTGAGAAGGAACAGCGTACCCTGCTCCAGCTCCTTGTTGATTCTTTCGTCTGGAGGACTTGCAAGAGAAGCAAGAGGAGTAACCAAAAAAAAAAAAAAAAAAACGGATTTTTTAAAGGATTTTTTTTTCATCTGGGCCATGCAGAGCTTGGCAGATCTGTGAAGCAACACT
Organism: Rhynchotus rufescens; assembly: GCA_032273925.1. Lineage (NCBI taxonomy): Eukaryota > Metazoa > Chordata > Aves > Tinamiformes > Tinamidae > Rhynchotus > Rhynchotus rufescens. The sequence continues at coordinate 32,216 of JAVCKT010033352.1, forward strand.
GAACCATGGGGGAGGCAGGAGAAGGGGGAGCTACTCCAGACATTATTGCCATGCTTTTCTTCTCCAGAAAAGAACTAAGAAGAGAGAGGAAATCCATGAAGCTGCTGTCCCAGTCCTACACTTTTATCACCAAGGTGAACCTTACTGGTTGGGAGCTAGTGCTTTGTAGGACTGCCTCTGACCATAATTCTCATCAGAGTTTCATTCCAGGCATTTTAAACCAGGGGTAGGGAGAAAGTTCATTCCTTTAAAAATGAAACAACCAAACAAACAAAAAAAAAAAAAACACAATTAAAAGACCTTCCTATTTGTATAAGTATTTTAGAGCAAGACATCACCCAGATCCACAGCCACATCACAAGTCAGAATATATTCCTACACTCTACACCTTATTTTCACAGGATCACATTAAGCACTAGACTTCTGAAATCATATGCAGGCAGAGAAGCAGTAATAAAATACACACACATATATAAAAACAGTTCCCTAAAGTCAGGTGGCACAGTTGTAAACCATGAGGTTTTCTAATGTGCTGAGCACCCATCAGCCTTCTTTGAAATCACTGGATAAGAGAGTCAGAATCTGTATTCATTATAAGTAATAGTAAGATCATTTGAGTAGCCATCTGATAGCAAAGGAGGTCATCAGGGTAATAATTAATTGCCTTTTACTGCAAAACTCATGAGCTGTGACGCTTCCCACTTGCATCCCAGAAACAGGTGTACACGTCCTACCTTTTACAGAGTGCCACTGGACCTCCTCTCAGCTCCTCTGAAATCAGCACCTGAGATGCTGGGGGAATTTGGATGACAGGTCAGATGCAGAGGTCAGTGTTGTCTGCTGGCCTGTCACTGAGCGAGAAAGCCCAACCATCCCTGTCCATTATATGGAGAGAAAACCATTTGCTATTCGTCTTGGGGTCATAACATCAGTACTCCCCGGTGTTCCTTGAAAATCTGCAGTCCTCTTGCACGATGACATGAGTTATCATTTGATATTTATCTTGTAGTAGTTCCTAGAGGTCTCAAATCAAGATAGGGGCCCTGCTGTGCTAGCTGCTCTGCAAACATAAAGCTAGACTCAGTGCCTGTCCCTCAGAGAATAATTTTTGTCTTGACAGGTTATATATATCTGCCCAGACACAGGACTATTTCTAAGTGCCCTAGAACATCTAATCATCAAGGGACTTAACAAGAAGCAGATTTAGGATCAAATATTAAGTAAGTACACAGTTTTAAACGATGAGCTTTAGGAAACTCAAAGCTTTTTGTCAGGCTAAATAACTGCTAACCTTTTCACAGCAAAATCACTCCCCCCCAAAAAAAATTATCCAGAACATTTGGGGCAATTTACACCTCTGGCTATATCCACGTGGCTGTGGACGTGTCTTTCTAAAGGCGATGACCTCACTGGTCTATTTTCTTCCTTTTGCAGTTCCTGACCTTCATGCCACCAAAGTGCCAAATACAGTACCAAAGCAAGGGGAGGACTGTGACAAGGAATTGCTTCTCACCAGTGTTAAAAAGAACTTGAACTACAGCAGCATTTGAACAGTGTAGAATCTAAAATGCACACATAACTTAGAAAGGTGGTACATTTTAAAGGTTTGGCTGGTTATGAAGGCTCATCAGAAAGCTAGGCAGGCAGCACCAGAAATCCCACAAGCTAACCTATTCTCATGAGACTTCAAGCCCAATTTTGCAGACTCAAGAGGTTTGGATTAGATTTGAATAATTAATCCAAATTTGTCGGTGCTTCATAGATGAATCAAACCTCCAACCCTTTTAAAGTTCACCCTCAGTGCTAATAACCCTCTTTACTAAGCATTAGCATACAGTAGAACAATTTAATGACATAAGAAAATGCAAAAATTAGATTTATCCTGTCAAAACTTTTGTAACAAAATATTGTGGGTTTTAATCAGTTGAATTATTTCCAAAATGAAGTATGAAGATTGAAATAAGTCTCAAGTAGGTTAAAAAGTCCTTTGTGACTCCTGTGACAGACAGAAAATTACCATGGCACATAGAGGACTCATTTGACTTCTTAAAATAAATAAACTATCTCCTCTTGCTCTTGATAAAGAATTAGTAACTTTGGTTCCAGTTGAAGTGCAAAATGTTCTTGAAGGTCTTTTCTAGCCATAAAGACTCTCTACTTTCTGGACAGCTTAAGCAAGAAAGAGGTGACAGGTAGCCTGACCACCAAGGTGGTGGTAATCATGACCTAAGGACATGTGGCTGTGGAAGGGACAGGTTCCTTTATAGGGCTGGCCACCTAATGCTGGGAAAAGGAAGAACCAGTTGAGCAGCCCCTACGCAAAGGGCTGCAGATTTCAAAGACATGAGGAATTCTCTCCAGGTGTCCACAGCTAATCATGGGGAGGTGGCTCTGCTGGCCATTGGGGCTTGAAGAATTGTCAGTCCAAGAAGGGACAAGGACACAGGAGCAGGGATGCACTAGACACACCGATTTGTGCAAGGCAGAAGTGACCCAGAGATACAGTCATGAGAAAGGAGGATATTTGCTGCAATTAGCAAGGTAGGCTGGGAAGAGAGGATCACTTTGCGCAAGGGCAGATGGGTCACAAGGTAGCGGAGAGTCACAGACAGACTGTTCAGGTCCCATGAACATCAAAGTGACTGATAGGTGTCATATAATTTTTAATAATTTGGTGGATATGGAATGTTAGTGCAGTAACATTTCTCAGGAGGTTCATAAGGCTCAAAGATATGTTAATATTTGCCCCTTGGCTGTAATTCCCATTCCCAGAACAGTCTAAAAGACAGTATGAATATTCTGCTGGTACAGACCCCCCTAAGCATTTCCTTTAAACCTGTTTCAAAAAAGATATGTCTATGCAGCGAAGTGGAGAAAATATCCGTCATACAATAATAACACTGACACGAACATCACCACCCTTACTTCAGGTATCACACCATACATGCACAAAGCTGAACAGACATAATGGAACCAGTCAGGCATTCAACATTTGTCTATAGAATTGTCATCCTAAAACAGTCAAAAATAATGAGCCAAGCCTAAAAAAACCACTAATCATGAGACTGGTTTAAAATTCATGAGATTTGAAAACATACATGTTAGCTTTTTTTTACTCGAATTTTACAGTTCCAGCCCTTACAAGTCAGACTTTCAAGTTATTTTTTACTACTGTAAGAATATTTCCCATTTTATAGAAGAAGCTTAAGATTATACCATAATCATAGGAGCTGAGAATTCAAAAATATCAGATACAGTGAAATTTGAATTTTATGACATGCAGTAAAACTATATTTAATATGTAGCCTACGTATTTACATCTAAGGAAGCTATTTTCTGGCACTGGATGAACTATGCATTGCAAAACATTCATATCATTGGGATCATTTTGCGAACGTCACAGAAAAGACATGGGCTTTTGCTTCTGCTTGGACTTATCTGAAAGCGCCAAATGACCTTTGGATGAAATGACCAAGGTCATCTACTTAACTGCCTTAAAGCACACGCACCAGTGGTGTCCTTGTACCAGGCCTATGACCTTTTCAGACCGGAGGAGCTCCCATGCCTTTCCTGAACCAGTGGCAGCAAACATCCAGTTAACTGCTCAATATTCAGAGTGGTTTGCAACGCTCATCTGAGTCACTGGCTTCCCTGAGACACATGCCAGCCCTTCTCTTCCAAACTCAATTTCTGTATGCAAGTGACTATTTTTTTACATTAATCAAAACTTGACAGTAGCATGCACATCCTTAGCTTTAGCCACCCGAATGCTCAGCACTAGCCAAAGCCATAGAGAAGCAATGCCAAACGTTGGTGTATGCTCGGAATAATTTCAGTTCCTTGTGTACAGCTCCTGTCACTGCATGATGTGAACACTGTGCAACACCAGAAATGTTCATCCGTGCCCCACCACCCTTTGTGCCACTTTATAGATGGAGAACGGAGGCAAGAAAATCCTAGCATGCATGTGAATTGCTGTAAAATCCCACTGTGTGGGCTGGGGATATGATTGCAGACCTCACGAATTTAAGCTGGTGCCCAAAATACTGTGCTAACTTTCTCTCCTATCAGCTATTAGCATTTTTTTTAAATCTGTCTTGAAAGGGGCTTGTGTTTCCTTCAGATTATTGAATACCAGTGAATTGGTTTTAAAAAGAGAGATGACTGTAGTGGAATACAGAGCATGGTCCCCTGGAGGATGGAGAAATTTGAAGATATGTTTGGGATTTGTACTTAAAGGGCTTGCAGCATCCTCTTAAACAAAAGCTGTAACTGCAGCTTCTGTTTCATGCTGGTTTTCCTCCTGTGGGAGCTTGACCTGAATGAAGGTGACTTGAGAGTTTTTGTCGTGTAAGTCTCCTAAAATAAAAGCACAAGGGGACTTGTTCACCCTTCTTGAAGCAGTCCTGAACAAGCTGCTGAGAAGAACTATACAGTACTAATGAATCGAATATTTCTAGTGACCCGGGACCTAGTAGCACCATGGGGAAGCGGAGCAATCCTTATTTTGCACTCAAGAGGCTCTAGATTCATTCTTCAGCAAGCTTGCTGTATTAACCTTGGTAACTGTATCCAATTTATTGTCTACAAGGACATAGACACATCTGGAGAGTTGGGGTGAGGATATTGAGCCATCAGCTGGAACACCACAGGCCCTTGCCAACTAGGCAAGCATTTGATGAGTGACTATTCAGTTCATTATTTCATATTGGAGTAGCTGGTAGCTGGAGCAGATCAGCAACATATATTGTGGGGTCAGTCACTAGTAGGTGCCATTATTTATTCATTGCATCTAAAGCCCTGATGACTGACATATTGAAGGGACTAGAGAGTAAGACTCTTTCCTGTAGTTTTATGAGCACATACAGCTCTTTCTATAAAAAAGCAGAATATTCTGAAAGGCTCAAGAAAATTCAGGGGACCTTCTTCCGCATCTCTGAAGCTCCTAGGAGAGGTGAACACAACCAACTACACATTGTATTAAGAAATGAAAATCATAATTTCCTCCGTAAGAATAGAAGATTTAGATAACATAATCTCTATTTAAGGAACACGCAGAAGTTAGCTTCTTGGGAGCAGAAAAAAAGAAAGAAGGCACCTTGCCTTCCTTCAACAAGTGTCCAGCCTGAAGAGGGACTGCAACACCTTCTCCAGCTGATACTCAGTTCTTTAGGATCTGCCACGGAAGGGATCAGCAGTTCACTAGAGCCATCCTGGACCTGGGACATCTTGGAGCAAATGGTGATTTAAGAACCCAGTCTACAGTTTGGGATTTTAAACAAGTTCAAGTGCTCCTTCTAGCTAAGATGTAGACTCTCCCTACCACTGTCCTGAAGCACTGGACACTGAGTTAATTGGAATTGGCCAGAATGTTCTGTATGGGGAACTTGCAAAGAAACGCATACACTAGCACTAGACCAAGAAAATAGTTCAATCTCACCAGCCTTGTCTGCATAAAAAGAAAACAAATTATTTCCATGAGACTGACCTTTTTACTCTGAAAGAACAACAAACACAAAAGAGGAAAGCTTCTGCATTTCAAAGGACAGCAAGCACAGAAGCACATCTCTGAGACACGGCTGCGAACCCAGTAAAATGGCTACTGAAGCACCTCACAATATAACAAACTTCAAAATTTAGACAGCAAGACCAACAACAAAGTGAACGACTTGGGGAGGTGCAAGCGTTTCCCATCTGTGTGTGATGCGCAGATGGTGCAGGGTGGGATGCGGGAAAGAAGGCAAATTACTGGAGGCCTAAGAGATGATATTACTCTTGGATACATCCCCAACACGTAACTGGTGCGGATCTCCCCACCTCTTGAGCTCTGCTAAGGCTGGTGTTGCAGAAACAGTCAGCAGAGGGAGCGCAACAGCAGAGACACCTTCCGCAGTAATGACACTGACTACCAGCCTGGCTGCAAAGAGCCAAGCAGCACACACTGCGTGATGGTGGCGGGGAGGGCTTTGGGGAGAAAAACGGGGAAAAAATACTCCATTAAATAGGAATCTGAAGCGCACAGAGAAGTGCAAACAACCTAACCTACAGTTGAGAAAGAATGCTTCGTAGTCTCCCTTTAAATAACAAATGGCTTCTTTTTTAATAACTCCTCGAATCCTCACCTAATTCCCATTTGTATAATGATGTGATTTGCTCCTTGTTCTTTCAGCCCCCGGCTCGAAGGCTCTCACGTGCTGTCTCAGGAGGCTGGATGCTGCCGTGGGCTAAGCAAGCACAGGGGATGCTGAGCACCCGCAGACTGCAGCAACGCTGCGAGTACCGAGCACCCAGCAGCATCACCATCTTCCCAAGGGCAAAGAGTGAACTTAATGAGAACAACAGCATAAGTTATTCGTGCTTTTCCCATCAAACTTTAAAAAGTAATTTCCTCCTTAAGTCCAGGTGCTATGTCCACATATATGAGATTAGAGGGGCGGCCAGTACGCGGGCTGCAGATACTTACAGTACGCTAACATTTAATTAGGAATGTTTGCTTTAATCATTTAAGGGATATTAAATGTAAATAGAGAGTGTGGGCGAATGGAGTTGGCTCCGTGTCTGAAAGTGGTCACTGAGCTCTACCTTACGGATAAGGGAGACGCAGCAGGAAAGATGACTGCTCACAAGGACAGACCAATCCCCAGAGCTGTAGGCTATCTGGAGTCCTCCTTGTTTGTGGGGAGGAATGAGAGGAAAGTTAGGAGAGAAAAATGACAGATGACTCTTACAAAATCAACAAAGTGACAGGATCTGCGCTTAGAAAGGACAGTAAGGACAAGAAACATTCCCCAGTCCCCCAATCCTCCAGTGGTGGGAAGAGATGGGCTTCAGCAAGGTCTAGCCTAAACACGGTCTATTCTGCACGAGCCACTAGAGCAAGTGCATGTTTGCTAGCTGTGCATGTGGAAATCCTGCAGAGCAGCACGTGAGGAGCAAACTGCTTCTCAGATATGAAATCAGTCATTTGAGAAAATAGCTTATTTGCGGGGAGTGGGCACACAGCCCTCAAAAACATGTTGCAAGCCTCCTGCTATTACAATTTCACAGCACAATGCCAACCCACAATCTGGCCATACACCAACACAGCCTTTGATGACTCTCTAGGCATGCAATCAAATACCACAGTCGTAACGGTAGCAGAAGACACGTACATTAAAATCCCGGGTAAAGTTTGCTACAACACGGAACATTTGATCTTTCTGCTGGCCACAGACCAGTTGCCCATAAAACTGCAGGCACAGCAAAAGCCATATTCTTAGTGTGAGGAAAGTCTGATCTATCTCAGCCAAAGCATCAGATACTTGAGTGATGTTCTGAGCATGTTGAATCACCTTCAAAAGTCCCACAGGTCCTTAACACTCAAGCCACATCTCCAAACAGCCACCTGCACGGCCCACAAGGTCATAGGCATTTTGGTTTTCACAGACACCCAACACTTGGTAAATAACTCACTCTGGTCCTAGGCTGGAGACCCAAGTGGTACCCCAGCTTGCAGCCTTTCCTGGAAGAGCGTACTGTGCTTTCTGGCCCCTCACCACCACCTACCTCGCATCCCACCACAACTCATCCATAACAGCCACTTTGCCAAGGCCTGGGAGCACCCTAACCATCCCTACTATTTTTTCGGAAAACTTCTTCCTACAATGTAAGCCATGCAAGGACGCGCTGCTGGCTGAAATACACAGCACGTCCCATAATGAAAGTGACCCACGCTACACTGTAAGAAAGAAGACAGATTAAATAAGGGAGAAATAGGAGAGCAAAGATATGTAACAAGGAGGCTGTCGGAAAGAGGCGAGCGCTGTTAGGATAGCGGCGGAGAGAGAGAACAGGGCACCCTTTCACTTAATGAATATTTATTGCAAACTGCTGCCTATTATCTTTCAAAGAATTTTTATACAGTTCCCATGTCTTTCATCTGTTTCATGTTATGGTTTATCTAACTGTGGAAATTGCACACGTCAGGTAAACGTTGATTTACATGCAAATTGCCTTCGCTAAACTCGCCTTTAAGTAAAATAAGATTCGGAAATAATTTTTTCTCATTAATTTGCAGTTTCAAAGAAACCCAAAAACACAACAAATGCAAATAATCTAATTCATTTGTAAATATAAAACAATTTGTTGGGATTTAACTTTGTCATATTTTTTCTCCCTTCCATGTGCTTTAAATAAATTGAAGTGTTTACCAAAGACAAATACAAGAGAGAGGCTGGGTTGTTCCAATTCACTGCTTTCCTGTTCCTTTTCTTTTAAAGGGCTACAGTAAAGATAAAAATCTTTGCAGGACTCACTCCTGGGGTAACTGCTAAATGCTGCAGATTTATACCACAGATTCAATTGGCCCCATAAATTTAAACTCAAATGTTACTTCCCAGGATGACATTTTAAATTATTAGAAGTGAATTTTAAAAACCTAGGCCTACACTTGCAAAAATGGCTAGTGATTTAGGGACTCAGTTTAGCAGGCCTCTTTCTAAGGTGTTTTGAGCTACTACTCAAAAAATTAAGTCCCAGAAGCCGACAGTTTGGAACATCTCAGCTATAGTTTCTTCAGCATTAGGTTTGTCTCTGTTCTGCACCTCTAGCTTGAGCAATGACATTGTTTTAGACTACATTTCTGGGAAAAGAAGTTATTCCTAATTTAGTGTGTGGTGCTGGTTAAATAACACTCCTCTTATGCCTCTATTTCTCCATATCTTAACTAGAGGTAATACCAAAGGATATACCCACTTATTCTGCTTTAGTGGGCCAGTTGCTTCATATCTGAGTAGTGGTAAGAAGTAGGATTTGCTTCTCTTTAGGTGCTCGCTTTGGTTTTCGGCCTCAATACCCTGTTCTTTTATTTGTCTTTTGGGGCTTACAGCTTAAGAATCTCTTCCTGTCTGTTAAAATCACTGAGGATGACTCTATGTTGGAGTCAGGTCTTCTTTGGAAAGGATGTTTGCAAAGGTAACCCAAAGAAATCATGCTTTTAGAGATGGGTGTTGGGCTAAGACTCCCAAAATATGAGTTGGATTTCCATTTCTTCCAACTATTTTTTTTTTTTGAGCAACTGTGGGCAAGACAGTCTTTCTGTAAACAGGAATGAAAGCAATTGCCTCTTGTCATCCTGTCTTACTTAGGTATTTGGATTACAAGTGGTTTTGATGACTTACAGTCCTTTTCCTCTTGTCTCCTGCTAGGTATCTATACAATGCCATCCTATTAACATCACCGTCTGCCACATTGATACTAATAGCAAATAATTATGGGAAAAAAAATCCGCTTCTGCTTTAAACCATAAAATACTCCTTTTCAGATTTAGGCAGATCAGGCTCTTTACCAAGCCCTAATATGACTTGGAAACTGCTCAACCATTTCACCTTTATAATACACACATTTATAAATGTTTCATTACTCAAAGATATTTCTCCCAATTTTAATGGACAATTTGTTGCATTTACTGCTCAGTCCTCTAACACAATCCCTGCTGGCATCACCAAAAGTCATCCCTAACTTGCATGCGAGCTGCCTACAATGTCCTGATGCAATCTTATTTTACTGCAGACAGGTGTCCTCTTCATTAAAACTATTTCTACCACATTTGGTATTATATTCCTGACAGTATCCCAGCAGAGAGGCCGAAAACTAAGCAGACCATAAAGAAGGAAATCTCCTCTCATCCCACGTGGTGATCCCCCTGGGTCAGTGTTCACGGTAGAGGCAGCATGGTAGAGGCAGCCAATTTCCATCTCCAGGGCTCTTAATTCGGACACGATATTAACATCCACTTTGTAAAGGCACCAGAAGCGAAACAGCAAATACAGAGCTCTGCAAAGATGACGTGAAAATGGAGGAACCCACTGCTCCCCGGGTCCCTGGGCTCTCCTTACCTTGCCAGAGCCAGGAGAGGGAGCCCGTTAATTAGCAAAGCCCTGGGAGAAGCCTGCAGTGATTTGCAACCCAGCAGCGAGGCAGCAAGCAAAGCCAAGCGATCCCCTGCCTGCCTCCCTGGCCAGAGAGCAGCAGGCAGGGACTCGGCGCTGGCTGCTCTCAAATCTACCCGCAGCACCAAGAAACGCTTGCGACTGAGGGGAGAGCAAACACCCCGCACGAGGCTGAGGAACAGGGGCCAAAGGAAGAACTGATCTGTGGGACATTCGAACCCAAACGTCCTGCCAAGACCTGCTACACAACTTCTCCCCAGGCCCCAGCTTGCTGGCCCTACCAGCCAGGAGAAGGGCTCAAACAAAGGAGGGGAAAAAACAAACGCCCTTGTCAGTTTGCTAAGAGAACATTAGTGGCCACCGAGCACAGCAGAGACGAAGAATGATTTCAGAAAAGATAATTGAACATGTTGTAATTTGCTCTGTTCTGTGTTTCAATTTTTATCTGCTTGTAGCTCATTTTGCCAGGCATGCAGGCAAGTGCGAAGGGAGGGAGAATGCACGCGGCTGTGTGCGGATTTGGCACGCACGCATGCAAATAAATTAAAAAGAAATAATAAAGCAACAATTGGGCTTCCTTGCGAGGAATCTTTCGCCAGTTGCCCACTGAGCTCAGGTTAAGACAGACACATTCTCACATAGCAGTGCAAGTGGCACGAATGCGTGTGCCTGCTACCAACACATATGGAGGAAGCACCTCACTCCACAGGCATCCCCAGTGGGCAGTCTGGTGAAGATGGACTAACATGGGCAATCCCAGGCCAAGCTAAGAGAGTTGCTCAACTGTGGTGCAATCAAAGGCCTAGGTCTCATAGCTGAGATGCTGTGAAATAAGAGCCTTTTTGATCTCTAACACTGCTCTTATGCTGATTAATACTTATGCTGCGACACTCTAAAAGCAAGAAAAAGAACAACCCCACGTTCGCAGCTCTTTAACCAACAGGACTGCGTTACACAAATCAACCAAGGAAAACTGAGCAATCACTCACCCACCAGAACCTGCTGCCCAGCTCTCCTGGCAGCCTGAACCTGAGCCATTCACAGCTCTCTGACTGAGTGCAATTCAGAAGGGCAGGAGCCATCCAGAGTCACCAATCACTTGGAGTCACATCCTTTTGACACACTCTGCTCCCTGGTGCCCAGGCAGCAGCCACTTCAAATCTCAGATTTTGGAAGGAGGCAGGTGACTATTTCCACTTAAACAACGCTCCTTACATGCAGCCAACCTTCCCCTGAGATTTAACCACACCCTCAAGATCTCATGATGTCCACTAGTGCTCACGGGTGTACAACAGGGGGGCAGAGCAGGAGTTCATGTGCTCCGTATCATTCTTCCCACCCACTCTTACCTAGTGTTCTAAGTAGTGGCTTTATGCCCACGACAAATCATCGATTCACATTACAATATTCAAAAGATTATTCTATCCAGAGAGAAGCAGGAAGATCAGTGAAGGCACGTTCTTGCAAATACCCCCTGGACCTGCCGAGCTTGGCTGCACTTGGGATCAAATCAGGTTTCACTTAACCACAGGCCGGAGCGCTTGTGATTTGCATGAGTAATTAGAACTGATTAATAGAATGACTTGCATAATTAAGTTTATCTCAAAAGGTACCCCTTGAAGACTCATGAATCTGAAAATCCAGACTCAATTTGCCTTCAAAATGCTGTCTGAATTGAAACGTGGGCAGCCGGGATCACCAAAGGTATGTGTCTGCACACAGGTGTCTCTGCTGCCTCCTTTAATCAAAACGATGGCCTAAGGGTACAGAGGTCTCAAGCCTGATGACGAGCTAATTTTGAATGAACTTGCAATGAAGCTATATAATCCTGAATAAACAAGGCCTGGCAACAGAGGTTATGGCTTTTCTGCCAAAAACAAATGAGCATCTTCGCCAGGCAGTTCACGACTCTGCTGAACTTTGCTTTATTTTTTCATATTTACTTAGTTTTGGCTGAATCCAGTTGCAATATGCTGACATGCTGATAGACCAAGTCCCAATATTTTCCCTACGTAGCATATTTAGACAATAATAAGTGATAGAGCTAAAGCATCTTCTCTGGGCTAGCAAACTACTATTTCCATGACCAGCAGAGCAAGGTGTGCTAGAGTGGAGTTAGGGGAAAATCTAAGTGTAGACAATAACACTGTTTTCATGAGAGCTTTGGTTTTATTTCATTTTTACCACAGCAGAAGCAGCATCAAGATTTGCTGTTACACCAAATAAGAAGAAACAAACAAATGTCAAATTTGACATTTCACAAGAAATAAAATTTTAACACATGCACAAACATTTGGGATAAAGCAACCGAAGCACTCAATTTAGATGAAATCAATGCATTTTTGTGTATTGCTTGTTTGATTCATGAATGATAAAACTAAGTCTCAAGTAAAACAGAAAAAGGCACTTCCCCCCCCACTCTAAAAAAAGAAAAAAAAAGGTCACAAAATTCAGCGGCCTTTACAAGCATCAGTCATTGCTTTGCTGAAAAGGGAGCAGGAACAAGGAGTCAGGGTTTGGGAATTGTTTTATGGGATGTGAGCAAAGAACCCTCAAAATCCCGTACACTTCAGAGCACTATACTGTTAGGAAGTCCTTGTCCTTACAGATGCCTGAAGGCTTGAGCATGTTATATTTGCTCCTTGATGTATTCTAAAAAGTGTGTATACAGTTATACAGTATGTTTTATCAAGGGTAATACTGGGGTGGGAAGATCTGCACATTTTATTCCTTTCTTATCTCCCAAAGAAGGTGCCTTCTGCAAATATACAGGAGATGCAGACTGTTGGCTGCAGACCTTCCCTCTTGCAACAAGAGCAGCTGGGACCGTGGAGCCACTGCTTTGCCGGAAAAAGGCTGTTTAATGAATATTCTGTTATTTATTATTATTATTAACATATGGGGCTTGGCTCTAGGGTTATGGTAAAGTATCAGTCAAATGTTGAAAGGTATCTAGAGAGAGGGAGGGTTATTTTTAGGTGAATTACAATGAAGTGGCAAGGGAAAAAAAAAAAAGAAAGAAAGGAAAGATGAAAAGGGAAAAAGTCAACCAGATCAATCAAGGAAACAGGCGTCTGGAAGAAGCACTTATCGATTCAGCTGCTAAAGAAACCCAGAGTACCCAGAAGCCACAGACTCTCCTGTCCTGAGATTCTTGCTGTGGTTAACCAGGACATAAGATAAAGACATAAAACCTCCGTTTTCCATGTTGAGGTTTTGCACCTTTCAAAATTCCCGAGAGACTGAAACAGCTGGGTCTCAAATGACAGAGTCAGAGTAGAGCCATAGATACAAGAAGAAAGGATGAATTATGTATCTGTGGGAAGTAAAAAAGGGTTCTATACCTTCACCCCTTCACTCAGCTCCAGACTGGCACAGAGGAGGGAAAGGAATTTGCAAGGGTAGATTTCATGATCTGCTACTGCTATACTGTAAGCAGAATTAGAAAGCTGTCAGGGTATGTTTAACTGAATTCTTTCTCTATTCAGTCTAATATATTTGTTTCTGCTCCACTGTTTCGTCACTTTCTTTTTTTTTCTTAGTTCTGGGTGCTCCAGGCTCTCTTGAGTACTTGAGTGTCAGCCCATTTTCTCTTCCAGATCTATTCCATTTGGGTACAGCAAAAAGCTGCACCTGATATCAAGAAGGTGTCAGGAAGCAATAGGTTGCCATTTGTATTCCACAGTGCTCTGTAAATGTCAAACGCCATGCTTCTGAAGTGGGTTCTTCAGAAAATCTCATTTGTGCATTTTCTGAGTTGCTGTTAGTTCTTTATATGATACAGCATAGCCAACCCAAAGCTCTTGGCTTTTAATGTATGCTCAGCTTTGTCACCAGCACCATCTTTAATGGAAATAGTAATAACAAGAATTAATCAATAAATACCCTTGCTCCAGTAAATGGAGAGTGTGTAAGAGGATCAGGATTGTGATGCTGGAAAAACAACTCACATGTAAGAAGCTGACATTAATAATACTTTGTAATGAGCATCCATCAGAATCCTAAATGGAAAAAAAATACAATAAAAAAATAATTATTTCCTCCTTCAGGATATAATAAGGACAAAACCATGGAATGGTGATGATGTTTAATCAAAGACCTCTATAAATGTCATCATCTAATCAAAGTGAACTCAAGACCCAGTTTTGTTTGCAGGCCAAAAACAACCTGTCTACGGGCCTTTCCGTGTCTCTCCCTATCATGCTCTGTGGATCCTCGACAAAACAGGCAGAAGAACCAAGGCAACTTCCAAAGCAGCGAGGGACAGAAGCAGCATATAGCAGCAGCCTCCTAAGAAGAGGCACTGAACCAAGTGGTGAAAACAAAGTCACCCACCCAAGTGGTGAGAGAGTCGAAGCATATCTCGTTTGAGGGTTATTAACTTGAGCTCTAAAATATAACACAAGATGTGGGAAAAATATCAGGCCCTATGCAACTTTTGGAGAGTTAGTCAAACAAAGTGAGTATATCCAAAGATCAAAATACATTCCGCTTCTCTTGCTTCCCATTTAAACACAGCCTTCTGCCCTTCTTTACCTCTGCTTTTCCATTTTGCCTCAGGAGATCCTCCCTCCTGAGAGCTCTTTTGGGTGAGAACATGATCTCAGGAAGGAGAAGAAGAACTTCAAGAAGGAAAAGGGCAAATTTTGCCTTACTAAAGGAAACAAGAAAAAAGCAACAAAAGCAGCCGGAGTGCAAAGATACCGAAGTTAGTTTGGCGCTGGCCAAGAGGCCTCCTGTAGCCTCTCTCCTCCTGTTTGTAAATTATTGCTCAGAGACCAGTACAGTCCACAGAGTGGCCCCTGCTCCTCTAATCCGAAAGGAATAGGCCATCCCCTGCCACACGCTGCTCACAAGCACAGATGCAGCATCTCTAGGAAGCGGCACAGGACAGAGCTATGGATACAGGGAGCCCAGGGCTGGAAAAGCAGGGACTGTGAGATGCCATGGGGAGCTTTGTCAGCACTAGACAATATTGGACCATGGAAAGCTTGCCTTTTACTTATTGACACAAAACCCTAGGGAACTATTTATTGAGCCTGAAATAAATATATAGAAGGATGGAAAACAAATAAAATGAACAAGTTCAACAAACTCATTCTGTAGTGTCAAGAAAGCAAATGCTCTGAACACTACCCGCAGTGGTCTTTAAATAGTAGTTTGAGGAAAATACAATTAATATGTCTTATGAAAATAAACATGTCCTGATGGTATAAATCTCTGGAAACATCATGAAGGCCAATAGAGCTACTTTATTTATACCAATCTGACACTGAGGAGCGTGGCCCATAGTCTGTGGGAAAGGGATGCCTTTACATGCTCTGGGAAAGCAAAACCAGGAGATGGCTGGGGAATAGCAAGGAATGGGAAAGAAAACAACTAGGGCTACAGGACAGAGGTGGGACCAGAGTTGCACCCCAGGAAACAGGATCAGCAGAAGTTGCGGAGGAAGAAACAGTGGAAATTGCCAAGCGAGAGATGGCAAAAGGGCCAACAAGGAAAGGAGGGGCCATCAAGCTCCAGATAAGCCAGACAGTGACGGAGTCAGGGTCACCAGGGGTCCGCGACAGTCTGCGAGGAAGGGCTCCCAGGATGAGCACAGCACGCAGACATGGAAGGAGACGTCGCAGAGAGGGGGAGCGCGCAGCTCTTGACGAAGGACGAGGTCAGGCAGGCGACCGTCACAGCAAATGAAGGATTCAGCCTGAAGTCGAAGGTCAAATGAGGACACGTGGCAGAGAAGCTGAGTGATGGGGGCGAAGCTGGCAAAGCTAAGAGAAAAGTCTTGAAAGCAACGAGCTCCGGTGATGGCAAGGCAGCATGGTGCTGTCTTGGTCACTTAAGAAAGAAGACACAAACTTCAAAGTAATGGAGAGGAATGCAGAGCAGAAAGGTAAAGCAAATAATCCTTGTCTCCTTGGGGGCTTTCTGTTGCATCATTGCCATTTTAAATGGCATGAAATACTTTTAATAGCTAGGGAAAGACTTAGATTTTAAGAAACATTTGCTCCAGTTAAAGCAAATAACGCAAGCACGTACACACACGCAGACAAAAATCACCCCGCAAAAAAAGTTTCCCCCGGGAGGTCATTATTATGCAAAAATTACTCTAATTAGGTCATGAATATATTAGGCCATACCCAGCGCCGGCGCCAGCGGGGGGGAAGCAGCGCGCGCGGACTGCAAATGCGGAGCGCGGGCAGTCCCAACGCGGCGCGGGCCGCCGGGCTCCCAAACACCATCACACCATTAAAAAGGTCACCCCGTGGGGAGCTAATTGGCACCGCATGCCGGCAGCTGATTAGAGGGGCCTTTTTCCAGGGGCGGCGTGGGTGTGAAAGGAGGATCTCCCCCGGCACAGCGCACGCGCTCCATCAAACGGCTGCTTTTAGGGCAATCGCAAAGGAGGAAGGAGGCGGCTGCTCCCCCTGACACCCCACCGAAAGGGACTGCGTTGGTTTAAGAAGAACACCTTGGGCTGCGGTAAAGACGAGGTGAAAGGCGGAGGGTATTTCCCCTCCCGCTGTTTGCGCTCTGTTCAAACATGCGAGCCTTCGTTTTCGTAGCTTCCACCGCTCAGAGACTGCCGGCGTTGCATTAAGCAAAAGTAAATGCTTTTAATGAGTCAGTAAGGGCTGGGGGAACGGAGACCGGCAAGGCTGCCTCCTCGCTCTTCCTCTCCCCACCGAACATCAAAACGCTCCCAGGGCCCAAAGCAACGTAGCTACTGGCTAGGCAGGAAAAGAGAGTGGGGAAAAAGGGTGCAGAATGCCCCAAAACGCACTCCCCTGAGAAGGAAATAGGGGCATGGCATGATGGTGGATCATGCAGGGCTGTGCAGTGCCATTTAGAGTCTCTAAATTATTGGTGGCACCAGCAGAGGCCAGGTTGCCCTGATATTTCAAGACAGTTTGGGAGCTGGTCACGTTCTGGAGCCGCTTCTGCTGCAGTTTGGCCTGCAGCAGAACCGAACCTTAAGATCCCACAGTACTGAGCTGAGCTTCAGGGTGCCACAGGCTTGATCTCACCTTTGGAAACACAACCGACTGAGGGAGGTAACACCGACGCTGACCTGCTTGCTTCACCATCCTCAAAAAGCAGCATATACCACAAATACCGGCCCTGAAATTAGCAGTCTAGGTCTATAATGGCTGAAGGAAAATTTTTCAACTACAGTTCAAATACAGCTGAGTGAAATTCCCATCCAGTGAGAAATATTGACATTTCAACATTCATTTTGGTCCCCTAGCAGGCTGAAAAGTTGAAATTAAACATGTATTGAACTGACTCAAAATAAAACATTTGGCTCATTTCTATAAAATTAAGTTTTATGATTTAGGTTGAACTGACAATAAAATGAAGTCTTTCATTTTGATTTCCCCAAAGAAAGTTTCAATTTTGTAAAAAACCTTTTCCTAGAAAATCATTCCCATGAAACATTCCCAACCATCTGTGATTTTGAACAGCACAGAAAATAGTCACTGCAATTCCATACAATATAGTACTGATCACCGAAGTCCACATAACCATTAAAAATATAGGCTTTAAGACAGAACCACTAGTAAAAAAATAGCAAAAGCACTCTAATTTCCTAGGCTCTCCTGATATTCTGGATCGAATTTTAGTTTAAACTGCAACTTTAAAACACTGAACTTCTTCAATAGAAGTAGAATGGCTCATCAAATGCACCAGATGTCCGAGATGATGTCCAGTCACAGACGAAGCTTTCATTTCTTTCTGTTTTTTTTTTTTTATTGTTAAGTCATTTTATTTCATTTTGCTTTGTCCATCTTCTTGTTTCCTGACTTATGTTAGACCAGAAGCTCTCTGCAATTGCAGGCACCTTATTCTCCCTTGTCCATTTAACTTTCCACAAGTAGCATATCAGCCACTTTTGAAAGTGCACGTATATGAACACATTTACTCTCCATTAACAATGTTTTTAGGAGTCTGCCTGTTCTGCACTATTCCCCAGCCCCTGGGAGTTCAAATTACTCACATGTAGCAATTAAAATACATAACAAACTCAAGTACGAGAGCTCAACTGAATACCCCAGGAGCGTACATTTTGGATGGAAATAATGAAAATTGTCAGACTTCCTACAAAGTTGTAATGGGCATATTACATGCTGATTCCAAAATAAAAAGCTGACAGATCCCAGAACTGTAGGTGTAAACTGATGAGATCCCTATCCCATTCCTATCAATAGGTGACAAAGCGAGTATAAATACACTAGCAGGTTTCTATTGCTCATCCCCAGCTACAGAAACTTCGGCAAATTGCCTGGCAGGGTGCTACATTTGGTAGCACATTTCCATTTCTCTGA